>CAMXCT020004879.1:0-155000 GCA_947184155.2 Cladocopium goreaui | reverse complement strand
GTCCCTCCGGAGCCCCAAATCATTGGAAAAACACAGTGCTTCGCGACTTTCCTACCTTTTCGTGCATCTGCATCTGCTTTCTTCTGACCCTTTCCCTTCTACTCTTCTTTCTTCTAATCTTTCTCTTCTCTCTGCGTCTTCCCTTCTCTGCTTTTCATCTGTCCATATTGTCGGAAGTTTGACTTCTAAACTTCCTTCGGTTAATTAGTGTAATTAGTGTAGTTGCAGTTGCATTTGTGGTGGTGCAATGAGCGTAGCGTAATGTAATGTAGGGTAGTGTGGTGTAGCGTAGTGAGGTGGAGTGTGACGTAGTGTAAAATAGCGTAGTTGCAGTTGTAGCTGTAGTTGTACTTAGTGTAGTGTAGTGTAGTGTAGTGTAGTGTAGTGTAGTATGTAGTATGTAGTATGTAGTATGTTGTATGTTGTATGTTGTATGTTGTATAGTGTATAGTGTATAGTGTAGTGCGTGTGGTGTAGCGTGGTGTAGTGTAGCGCAATCTAATTAGTATAGTGTAGTAGCGTAGCGTAGCGTAGCGTAGCGTAGCGTAGCGTAGTGTAGCGTAGCGTAGCGTAGCGTAGCGTAGTGTAGTGTAGTGTAGTGTAGTTGTCGTTGTGGCTGTAGCTGTAGTTGTAGTTAGTGGCGTGATTAGTATAGTGTAGTGTAATGTAGTGTAGTGGTAGTTGCAGTTGTAGTTGTAGTGGAATGCAGTGTAGTGTAGTGGAGTGGGGTGTAGTGTAGTGGTGGTTGTAGTTGAAGCTGCTACAAAACCTTCACATTTTGCTCACTTTTGACACTGTGCACAATCCCCTGCGCCTGCCACGCAAAACGACATCTGAACGTCCAAAAGTGCACCGTACCCCTCAGTTTTTTGCACTCTTGGCTTCGAAATATGCTTCGCGCCACATGCGCTTTTTCGACATCTCAACTTCTCAAAAAGTGTCCGAACCTGGTGTGTTTTGTACATTTTGTTGTCGAGATGTGCTTCGCGCCACAACGGCATGCACTTTTTCCACATCTCAACTTCCAAAAGTGCTCCGAACGTGAGATGTTTTTAGTTTTTTTCACTTGCAAATGTGTTTCGTGCCACAATCAATGACATGCACTTTTTCGACATCTCAACTTCAAAAAGTGGTCCGACCCTGGTGTGCTTTGCACGTTTTGGCTTGGAAATGTGCTTCACGCCACAATGGCGTGCAACTTTTCATCTCTCATCTGACCACATGGCTCCGCACCCGCCGCTTTAGCGAGCCTACTTTTCGACCCTCCGGAGCCACGAATCATTGGAAAAACACATCGTTTCGCGACTTTCCTACCTTTTCGCGCACCTGGATCTTCTTGCTTCTGACTTTCTCTTCTTTGATCTTCTTTGATCTTCTTTTCTTCTTCTCTTCTCTTCTCTTCTCTTCCCTTCTCTTCTCTTCTCTTCTCTTCTCTTCTCTTCCCTTCTCTTCTCTTCTCTTCTCTTCTCTTCTCTTCTCTTCTCTGTGGAGTGTAAAGTGTGGAGTGTGGAGTGTGGATTGTGGAGTGTGGAGTGTGGAGTGTCGTGTGTGGAGTGTCGAGTGAGGAGTGAGGAGTGTGGAGTGTAAAGTGTAGAGTGTGGAGTGTGGAGTGCGCAGTGTCTAAAGTGTGGATTGTGGAGTGTAAAGTGTCGAGTATGAAGTGTCAAGCGGTAGTGTAAAGTGTGGAGTGACGAGTGTAAAGTTGAAAGCGTGGAGTGTAAAGTGTGGAGTGTAGAGTGCAGAGTGTAGAGTGTAAAGTGTAAAGTGTAGAGTGTGGAGTGTGGAGTGTAAAGTGTGGAGTGTAAAGTGTGGAGTGAGGAGTGTAAAGTGTGGAGTGAGGAGTGTAAAGTGCAAAGTGTGGAGTGTAAAGTGTTGAGTGTAAAGTGTGGAGTGTGGAGTGAGGGGTGTGGTGTGTGGAGTGTAGAGTGTAAAGTGTGGCGTGTAGAGTGTGGAGTGTGGAGTGTACAGCGTGGAGTGTGGAGTAAGGAGTGTGGTGTGTGTAGAGTGTAGAGTGTGGTGGGGCGTGGAGTGTTGTGGAGTGTGGAGTGTGGAGTGTAGTGCGTGGAGTGAGGAGTGAGGAGTGTGGAGTGTGGAGTGAGGAGTGTGGTGTGTGTAGGGTGTAGAGTGTGGAGTGTAGTGCGTGGAGTGAGGAGTGTGGAGTGTAAAGTGTGGAGTGTGGAGTGTGGAGTGTGCAGTGGGTCAAGTGTGGCGTGTGCAGTGTGCAGTGTAGTGTGTGTAGAGTGTGGAGTACAGAGTGTAAAGTGTGGAGTGTGGAGTGTAAAGTGTAGAGTGAGGAGTGTGGAGTGTGCAGTGGGTAAAGTGTGGACTGTGGCAGGTGGTGGTGATCTCGTTGTGCTGGTGACGTTGTTGTGCTGGTTATGTTGTGCTGGTGATTTTGTTGTGCTGGTGATTTCGTTGTGCTAGTGATGTCGTTTGCTTTGGTGATTTTGTTGCGCTGGTGCTGTTCGCTGGTGATTTCATTCTGCTTGTGCGTTCGTTGTGCTGGTGATTTCGTTGCGCTGGTGATGTTGTTGTGCTTGTGATTTTGTTGCGTTGGTGATTTCGTTGTGCGGGTGATTTCGTTGTGGTTTCATTGCGCTGGTGATGTTGTTGTGCTGGTTGTGATTTCGTTGTGCTGGTGGTGATGTTGTTGTGCTGGTTAGTTGTCTCTTTGTGAACTGTTGCTCAGGCGCCTTCGCTGAGACGGTATGAGGGCACGATGCATGCAAAAAAAGGTTCGTTTTCCTATTGCAGAGGTTTGCATTCGTAGTCCAAGAACGTGAATACATTCGGGTTCGTGGCTTCCATCTTGTTTTGTTTCCAATGTGTCTCTGAATGTCAACAAAAAATCTTGGAATGTCTCTGAACCAAGGTCATGTGGAGCTGACCAGGTAGAACCAGGCAAGGCCTTGGACAACTCCACGCATCTTGGTGAGAAGACCGCAGACCGCACCGGGGAGTGTGCAGTGCTCAAGGACCAATTTTTCCACGAGCATTCCTTGCGATTACGAGAGCCATGGTCAGTTTACCCTTCCAGCTGTGGGCCGTTGGGGGCGATCAAGCTACCCAATCATGGATCAACCGATAAACCATTAAGCATCAAGCATAAACAAAAACCGTTTGTAACAACTATTAACTATCATAAACCGTTATTAAGCACCATGAGCCAACCATCATTTGCATGTGTTGAGGGAGCACAGAGTGGGCTGCAGCTCAGCGCTTTCAGGAGGCCAAGAGCGTTGGTCAGCGGCGACCTTCGGAAGGACAACCTTGACATTGGATATGGCTCAATCATTGGATATAGTTCACGATTAATGATGGTAAAACTGATGGTCAATAAAGGTAAAATGAATGGTTGCTCAACAACATTGGAAAATGCGCTTCGACCTAAGGGCCGTCGACCCTCGTCACTCCAGTGCCCCAACCTATGTTTGCAGCGTCAATTTTTTGACCAAAAATCATTGATCAAGTTTTGAGCTGTTTCTTGTAAATCTCTGATGTATTTTGACTGTTTGCCCAGGACAGACTGCCATTTCTAGCACAAACATCAGAACTGAGGACGTGTGTTTCTCAGCTTTCTCAGCAACCACTTGTAGCTTGACACTTGTGGAGTTGCATGGTGGGCGGAGGTTGTCGCAGTGCGTTTGGGCGCTAAGCTTGACCGAAAATAGGAACGACTGGGCCGAAACAAGAGCATTTTGTAGAAACATACTAGAAGTTGTGATTTAGATCATCTAGAAGACATGCACGATGAGCAAGCAGATTATCCATCGACGCTTGAAAAAATGAAGTTCATGATGTTTTTGTAACCGAACATCACCACATAGACAGTATGGAAAGGAAAAAGCGATGAGAAGACGTCAACCCTTGTGTTTGAGCTTCAGGGGCAAACATCTAGAAAACAAAGAGTAGTACCAATTGAAACAACGGGCTTGTGGTTGAAACCTGTGGCAGACTGTCGAGCAACTGGAAATCTCGATTGTTTGAGTGCGCAACTTGGATTGTTTGAGCAACTGTTTTGGCTCTCGAGACTTCGACTTTCTTCCAATGACTGCTTGTTTTGTTCATTCAGGAGGCATACTGTCCATTAGCTGTATATGTGATCGATATTTTTCGAGTAATTTTCACCTATAAGCATAGTGCATATCAATCGTGCAAAAATAATGCATATCAATTGCTGCTTGCATCATGTCCTTGTCCTTTCTAACACCAGTCCCCGGCAGAATTCAGTCCTTCTTTAACATCATAGCAGACTCTTTCGAAACGTTTGAAATGGGTTTGACACAAAGTCCTTCAACGTCAACAGTCCAAACCCAAACCTTTTCAGGTTCTAATTTGCTAGACTGAAGTTTTGTTGCAAAAATGAGCCGGCATTTCAAGGAATCTAGCCTTTTTTTTTGGCCATACCATTTTTTCAAAAACCAAAATTTCTCCCAAGCGTTGTCTCCTTCGAACCATTTTTTGCTACGAGCAAGTTTGGAGTCTTCGCCTGGGCGCCATGGGTTCAACGAGTCTCTTCGAGCGGCTGGAGGCATGCTTGGCCGAAGAACGAGCCGAGCTTGAAACCTGGCGATGAATCAGACAAAGCTCGGTGAAGACACTTGAAATATTTCATTTTTTGCTTGTGATGAGAACGATAAGACTTGAGGTGAAGGAATATTGAAGCAGTCACTCAGGAAAAGCGACATGGCTTGCTCCTCCAGGACAACCAGCCTGCATTGAAACAGTTTCTACTGAAAATATGTGTTGTTCTTTTTGATTCGGTTTGCTCTGGCTTCGCAAGGCTTCGCTTTACTCGCTTGAGCTTTTTCCCAACAGGAACTCATGGCAGACCCGCACTTTGCTGCGCATGACATGCCCAGATTCTCAGTTTGGGAAAATTGCACCGAGATTTCTTCGAAAGCTGCATTCCGAAAGTCCTCTTGCCAAGGCTGCGGCAGCCGGAGCCCAATGAGGTTCCTGTGCCTTTCAACAGGAAGGCGACCTGCATGCAACATGTTTTCTCAGAGTTCGTAGATTTAAGAATTTGCTTTCTTATGGCGGCCTGGCATGTTCCACACATTGTCGTGGTGGAAGAATTGAAACGATGAGAACTTTTGCTTGGGCTTTCTACGGTTTTCGCCACATAAGCCAGATGGAAACGGCCGGCTGAGGCCTTCGCATCGCCATTAGCATCGGCAACTGATGTTGACGCCTTGGCTCAGATTTGCATTTGACATGATGGATCTCCGTCCGGTCCCGAGGATTTTTGGCAATTGTCAGGGGCAGCGAGCCCCTCATTGGATTCTGCAGCAAGCCTCTTGCTGGATGAAGTGAAGGAAGAGAATCTTCAAAGGCTGAATGCTTTCTGCATGTAACTGTAGTGAAGTTCCCTCCATGTGGCAATGTTGCTTGGGCAATTTGGCAAGGGCATCAGAAAAAGAAGACTTTGACGAGCAGGCCACACCAGAAGCGGAATACAGAGAGAGACAGTAAGAGATCAAATCAACCAAGTATCTAACCACAATTTTATACAATTTTGCTTTCACCTCTTATTGTTTGCACACTGTGTTGCTTTCGTCTAGGTTATTTGCAAAACTTTTTGGTCGAATCGCGTCTTCGTGCCGATTGGATCAGTCCTGGTGCATGTTCGGGTGGAAAAATTGTGGCTGGATTTGTTAGGCTGTGCGCGTTGAGGTTTTGAAGGAGGTTGCGAAGTGTGATAGAGGGAGGGTCGAGTCCACATGTTGCAAACTGGCCTGCGAGCGGACAAGAAAGGTCAAGGTAAGAGGCGCCAACAAGGAAGTTCGTCCAGGTTGTGTCACCTCCCAACTTTCGCTCCCCTTTTCTTGATTCAATTCAAACAATGGTTGTGCAACCAAAAGACTTGGCTCTGGCAGTGGTGGATGTGGCAACAACATGTTCGTGTATCCTGTGGAATTTTGTGCACAGGTGGCCAAAGAGAGGGCACGTAGAAAGAGAAGACAGGTGCCGTCTTAGAGTCTCAATGCATGTGACTCGCTCTAAGACATGACATGTTGTTTTCAGGCAAAAATCCACAGCTATGTTTACAGTTCGGATTGCGAGGCAAGGATCTCAAAATACTTTAAACGCGTTTTGAAAGCTTTTTGTGGAGCACAAAGCTCAACTTTTCGAGGCAATGAGTTCTTCGCTTTCAGAACCGCAGCCACCAGAGACAGACCACAAGGTTTGCATGTCGAGCACAGCGGACTGACCGTTGCCCAAAGTCTTCGTTTCATAAATCACGGGCACATCGTCCTGTATCTCTGTAATTTCCATAGGCTTGGTCCGGTGTTTGGTCTGGAATGGGCATTGAAGATGGTGAAAATGGTGAAACGAGAATCAGTGGGACATCGCCAGATTTCGTCATATGTTCATCAGATTTTCATCATATTTCATTGAGCTGAGCTTTGGAAGGTGCCAGGGCCAGTGAACTATTGGATCGGCGACGAAGACCCCGAGGCTTCTCTTGGGGTGAGTCTTGGTGTTCACTGTGTTAACAAAAGATATCCAAATGGCCTCATGGAATTTGCTTTATTATGGCGGCCGGGCATGTTCCACACATTGTCGTGGTGGAAGAATTGAAACGATGAGAACTTTTGCTTGGGCTTTCTACGGTTTTCGCCACATAAGCCAGATGGAAACGGCCGGCTGAGGCCTTCGCATCGCCATTAGCATCGGCAACTGATGTTGACGCCTTGGCTCAGATTTGCATTTGACATGATGGATCTCCGTCCGGTCCCGAGGATTTTTGGCAATTGTCAGGGGCAGCGAGCCCCTCATTGGATTCTGCAGCAAGCCTCTTGCTGGATGAAGTGAAGGAAGAGAATCTTCAAAGGCTGAATGCTTTCTGCATGTAACTGTAGTGAAGTTCCCTCCATGTGGCAATGTTGCTTGGGCAATTTGGCAAGGGCATCAGAAAAAGAAGACTTTGACGAGCAGGCCACACCAGAAGCGGAATACAGAGAGAGAGAGAGAGAAATTAAGCTTAACCAAGTGATCTTTTCACCAATTTTCTTTTCATGTTTCGTTTGTGAAAATTTGCAAAATTCATTTGACATTGGTTTGAATTTGTTTTCGTCTTGAAAACACCTTTGGGCCGACCTTGGCCTAGGCCTGGTGCATGTTCTGGTGGCACGAGCTCTGGAGCTCCGAGGCCTTCGAGGAGCTTTTGCCCTTCGAGGCCCGGCTTCGGCGGAGTTTAGGCTTTCCGCTCTGCCGAAGTTGCGGAACTCTGGAGTTGCTTACTTCGCTTACTCTAAGTTGTAAATTCTTAGAATTCGGAGCTCTGCCTTTCTCAGAATTCACGGTGAGGCGCAGCGGAAACAGGCGACCGCTGGGTTGGGTACTAATGTTGTGTACATATAGAAGTTCTGTTTGAGACTTCTTTGTGGTTTTGGAATTCGATGTCAGGCTGCGCCTGCAGTGTTGCCTGGCTCAGATGTCAGCAAACTATAAGCGAGCTATAAGCTGCTCTGAATGGTGCTGAGGTTGCTCCAATGTTTGCCGTTCTATTTGTCAGTACCGTCCTTGGATGCGCCATTCCTCAAATTTGGCAAATTCAGATCGCACCGCTGAGGTAGAAGACTTTCTCAGTTTTCGACTTCTTTGCCGTGAAACTTCTGATCGGAAGGCCCAGTTTGAACCCGTCTTGCAATATTTTTCGCATCCTTTCGTGCGCTGAAACAGCGAAGGTCTGGAATCGGCAAATCATCGCAGCAGTGAAGCCTATGAGGTGTGGAAATGAATTTGAACAGCAATTCACGGAATCATTCTTGCCGTCACTTTGTCATACTTTGCCAGGGTTGAAGGCTACGTCGAGTACTTTCAGTTCCTGTTCTCCTCGACAGATCCTAATTTAGTTGGGCCCCCGCCCACTTTGCCACGCAACTGTAAAGGCCAGACACTTGGAGAATCGACCGAATCGACCCGTCAGATCTGAGATTCAATCGACCAGACAGTGGTTCGTTCCGTCCGAGGCTTTGAAACTTTGGTGAAGCACTCGGAGCACTGGTGGAAGTTCGGTGATCAGCATGCAATGCTGCGCTTCTTCGAAACTATGCGGAGGTGGTCTCGAGAGTCCAACTATGCGGAAGTCGCCCATCTTCTTTTGTATATTGCCGTCGATGCACTGCAGATAGACGACAAGTCTTTACGGCATTTCTTTGCGCGGGATGTTTTGCATTGGTTGGAACATGGTGACGAGTTAAGTCAATCCTTGGCAAGCAAGTGCCTCAAAAACTGCGAGATGGGCGTGGGACGCTTCAATAAAGCTTGCCTCAAAGCCTTGAAACATCTAACAGATGAGGCAAATGAACATCATGTTTGGTTCGCGGCAATGGGAGGGATAGAGACACTAGAAAGATGCGAAAGAAAAAGGAGGCAGAAGTTGGGAAAGATTGGGAAGAAGATTGGAAAGCCGTGATTCTAGTACAGTGGAGACCTCGATGATTGACGTCTGGAGACAAATCTATTGTGTCTCAGAATGGAGCTCTGAGTTGTGGGTGGCGTGGACAGCATGGACGAAATCAGCTTGTGCATTCCTGAAAACGCCTCGTCAACAAAAAGAGAGAAAGGAGGCCAAAACGTTGTAGATCTGGAAGTTATCTCTGAGCAAAGGGAGTTGCTGGATAGAGAAAATAACGACATTGGAATCAATGAGCTGCAAATTCCTTTGTTTGAAACTCTGTCTTGAAAACCGATGAAAATTTCAGGGAGTCTTGTAGCATCTTCTTCTTGTGCAGAATCACAGTTGTTATCCGTTTGTTGAGTCAGCGTGGCTCAAGTGTGTCGCCCTGGGAGCAAAATGATCCAGTCTGAAGGGTCCAGTGTGAAGGGAAATATCATGGAAAATTCAAGGGACTTCTGACGAACATGTTTATTTTTCAGGGTTTGTTGAAAGATGTTGTTAGATATCTTCCAAACATGTGTACAATGTAGAGATGCAGTGAGACGAAAAATTTAGTGTGTGTTTTTCTGCCCATGCCTTTCTTGCTTGGCTATTCCGTTGGTAAGAAAATGCCAGTTTGTCCAAATTAGAAGCTAGATAGCTCATAATGCATCTCAAAGTGGAATGTTGTCAGGCAAGTCGTCCAGCGTGATTGTAGCTCTGACATGCCCAAACCAAAAAGGCTGCAGGATGGAGGAGCAAAAAAAGGGAGACGATCGTATGCATGGAGGCCCATCTGGCACCTGGGTTCGGGCCTTAAGTAAGTTTGGTACCTATGATTTTATTTTGGATATACTGGTTGACCCCCCTTGGGGACAAATGCAGCTAAGCAGGTAGGGTACCTATGATTTTATTTTGAGCCAGGTGTTTTGTTCATTTTGGGCACCCAAAAAATAGCACATTGTGAACAATTCTTCATATAATATAATGTATAAATAAATAACTGATATAAATAAATTAATCTGTAATATATCTATATATACATTATCATAACCAAAAATGATTACCATATTATATTTATATTATATACAGAAAAAGAATGATAGACCTAACCCAGCAACATCACAACATGTAGACCTTTAACAATGCACCTCTGGTGGTTCCCCGAGATTCCCCGTTGCTGGATCTCGGGGTAACCCAACGGGTAGAACGACGGGTAGAACGGGCACAACGGGGTAACGAACGGCCCTTGGGGTAATGATGCAAAATGAGAAAAATGTCACTGAAAATCATGGGGGAAACAGGGGGAAACATGGGGAAACCAGAAAAAACTTTACGAAAATAATGATGACAGAAAGAAACACATATGATTTGCCAGAAAGAAAAACATATGATTTACCAGAAAGAAAAATAACAATAAAACAATAAATAAAATTGTGAAAATGAGAAAACACGATGTCACTACAACCGGGAACAGCAGGGAACAGGAAACAAAATGGAAAACCAAAAATGAACAAGTGAGAACAAGTCATGTTTAACATTTTTTTCACAACAATCTGCATTTTATGAACAAGACTTGTTGGATAATGATGATAATGGCTTTTGGTATTTTGATGCTTGGTCTGTACGATTTGCAAGTGTGCAGAGTGCTTCGATATGATCAAAATCAAGATGAAAGGCGCTGCAAAAAAAAACAAAGGATGCAAAGGGAGAACATGGAGACCTTGGGTAACCCAGAATTATTTTATTTTTTGGGTTTGGAAGTCCTTGGGACAACATGGCTCACCTTGGGTACCTGGCATTTTATTTTCCTGGCACCCTTGGGTACCCAACTAGATTTTATTTTATTTTTATTTCGCAGATTTTGCAAAATAATTTTCAGTCAGGATGGAGGAATTCATGTATAAATATGTTGTTTTTCCCTGTTTTCCCAGCATGGTTGGGCACCTATAATTTTATTTTAAAAATTATTTTGGTTTAGGGTCCCCAACCCCACCTGGGGACACTACAGGGGGATGATTTAAATTCCGCATGCCGGCAGAAGGAAGAACACATGTTGGGAAGAGCATGTTGCACAAACCGGCAAGACACATTCATACAGACGAACATGGATGTGATTGCAAGGTGGGTTCGAGTAATCACTCTTGCCAAAGGTCGGCATTTTTTGAACCTACTGGTATTGCATAGATCCAGGATCTTATAAACTGGCACCAAGAATCGACTGGGACAAGGGTACAATGGGGTACAATGCTTGTCCACTGATCCCAGTGTTGCATTCAGTCATAGTTTCACCAGCTCGTCAGCAAGCCATGTCGTCGCATACGAGATCCGACAGGCGGGATATCCTCTCTCAGCGTCGTTGTCAGCGGCTATTTTCCCTCTAAAATCAACATTAAGAAACCAGGACCTGTTTGAAAGGATGTTTTGTCTTTCCGACCGCTGCTTCAGTGCTACATGGCAACATTTCCCCCAAGTTCGGGAGGCTCCCAGTTTTGTCGCCAACGAGTGCTGACAGGCAGATCTGGCCTATTCTGGCCTTCTTTTTGAAGGGTTGAAAGGCGAACGCAAGTTCCCACGAAGGATTGGGCACGATTCTGCTAGCACTGTTGATGGACGAGATCCCGCACCAGGAGCGCAATGCCCAATGAGGGTTTCCATCGCCAATTGACAAGTAATCAAGAAAGATTTTGCAATGATAGACTAGGCTTGAGAAATCGCATGTTTTGCAAGCGGTGTAATCTTGCTGGAAGATGCTGGTGCAGTTACCGATGCTTCTTGACTGTTCGTGATATTTTCAAAGGCAAGCATTGGTCATTAGCCTGCACAGGTGTCTTCGAAGTGAGGCTAACAATGGATTGGTGAATCCTAGGCGAATCGCTGCTGGACATGTGGTCATCGGATGGCAAGGGCTGGCAAGGGCTGGCTAGAGCATCCCGAGGACACCGATATTTTGATCAAACCTAGCAAGCTCTATGAAGTCATAAAGTCCTTGCAAACCTCTGAAGTTTTGACTTTGCTTTCTGATCTTCTGACAGTTCTGCAACTGCCAAGTTGGGCTCCACGAGGAAATGCTCCACTTCATCTTGCAGCTGCGACTCTTGGAATGGCATTTGCATTCACAATTCTGACAAAAGACAAACCAATCTGGCCTAAGGGTGAACAATGAGCTTTAGGGCCTAAGCTTCAAATTAGATATCTTGTTATACTTAGTATATACTTGTTATATCTTGTTTCCTCGAGTAAGATGAGTAAGGCTCCAACCTGGGACACGGCGACCACAGGCCCTGCTTGGTCCGGGCCCTCAGGGCCAAATTGCAAAATGGTAAGATAGAAATAGAGCTAGGCAGAGATCAAGATGAAGACCCTGTGATTTTTGGAGGAAGAAAAAATAGACACAAATACGTAACAGAAATAGAAATGCAGATAGGAGTAGCCATAGACTTGGACAACAGATGGATTCACAGTGTCACAGATTTGGATTTTGATTGTTGAGTCACTTGAATTCATGGCCTTTCCGCAGTATTTCTTAATTCAGAGGGTTCAGCTGTCTAGATCTGCTTAGTTTTCCGATCCCCTTGCTTTTTGACTCTGGGCATGACCTCAGCTTCGGTGGTCACGTCGAGCGCGGTGATCCACTGCCCGCTGCCGGCCACGTTTGAGACTGCCATCGCTGCCGTGCGACAGGCGCTGCCGGAGGAACATTGGGACAATGTGCTGCTGTGACCTTGGATTGCTTCGGGCGATTCACTTTTTTTTGTTTCCAATGTGTCTCTGAATGTCAACAAAAAATACCTGGAATGTCTCTGAAACAAATCCCAGGTCATGTGGAGTTGACCAGGTAGAACCAGGCAAGGCCTTGGACAACTCCACGCATCTTGGTGAGAAGAGCAGAGACCGCACCGGGGAGTATGAAACAAAGTTGTGGTTCAGATTTTGTTCAATGTGGTTCTCCAACTTTTTGGAGTTTTTAAAGTTTCGGTCATCGCTTTCTCAGCGAAACTTGGCCTTAGGTATGCGCTCGTAAGCTATGATGCCCTCGGCACCTCTGCCGTCTCCATCGCGAAAACTGAGCATCGTGGGATCACCATGCAGCAACTGCTACAGATCGAGAAGTTCATCCAGAAGCATGTCCGTTTTTGGGTGGAAACGTCCCTTGGAGCTTTCTGGTCATAAAGTTTGACGCTTTTAGCATTTTACATGTTGCTTACGAGCGCATTTCTTTAGGCGTCAAAGTTTGAGATCCAACGAGACGCCAAAGCCGCCAACGTTCCGTTCGTTCCAGGTTTCGACAGAGCCCCAGCTTCGGTTTGCCATTGGAGTTCGAGAAATTCAACCTCCACCATGCGTGTCACTGGATCATTTCGCCTGCCACGCGCAAGCTCTGCTGCAGCCTGGTGGAGCTAGTGGCAACGGATGCTGATGCACAGTATCCATGGTGGTTTGTGAGCCACGCATGGCAGGTAGGGGTTGGTCAAAGTTCATCAAAGAATCAAACAAATGAAAAGAAGAGGAAGGAGGAATGAAGAAATGAAGGAAGGAAGGACACAAACCATATTAGGAAAAAGGCAACCAAGGAAGGAGGGAAGGAAGGAAGCAACAGAGGAGAAAGGGTAGGAAAGAATGAAAGAAAGGAAGGACATGAGACGAGAAGAAACAAAGAATGTGATTTGTCAGTGATTTGTTGCTTTTGTTTCATGTTTTTCCATTACATGTGAGAATAATTATTGTCGTCCTGCTTTGCGCGCAGCGCCTCCTCCCAGTCCCCCCGTCCAAAATTCCCCCTTCCAATCCAAGCTTGCACAGGTGTAAATATATTACACAATATTATTTCAGGGCTGCCGCCGAAGATGAAGCATGGGTGGAGTGTGAAGAAAGTCGAATGTTGAGTGAGGAATGTAGTGTGTAGGAAAGTGTGAAGTGTAGAGTGTAAAGTGCAGAGTGTCGAGCGTAAAGTGTCAAGTATGAAGTGGAGTATAAAGTGTAAAGTATGGAGTGTGGAGTGAAAAGTGTAAAAGCTGAAAACGACGTGGCCAGCACGGCTGCATAGCACACCAAAAAACAGACACGACAGCCCATAAAACATAGCTTCGGACAGGGAAACACCATGCCAGTGAAGGACTAAGAAGCCACAAAGAAGCGCCGAAAAACTCCCTAACGCGTCTTGTGTAAATAAACGTTAAACCAACCCCAAATAGAATCTAAACCACCCCTGTATGAAACCTAAACCAACCCTAAATGGAATCATATTTGGGGTAGCCGCTCCAAGTGGCAATCGAGACCACATAACATAAAATCTATTTCTGTATGGAATATTTCTTTGCTACCTGCAAGTGTCGTCAACCTAGAGTCTAGAGTATTTCGACCCCCTCGTTGCCTGATCAAAAAGATCTTCCAGATCAAAAAACATTAATTATATCTAACCCACCATCAACGTATATTTCTATAGGAAATATGTTTCCCCAAGTAGCGTCAGCTATAGGGGTTCTTACGGGGATCCTGATCGACGAAAATTTTGCCGCTGCAGCCGCCTTGTCTCCCACTCTTGTCTCCCTCCATGATCGCCACCTTTGCTGCCGCTGTGTCTCGCCAGCTTGTCCCCCTGCTCTCTCAGTCTTGTCTGCAAATTTGGAAACTGACCAAAAAATCATTATCTGGGGTCTATGCTGGTATCATTTTTTGATACCTGTGTTTTATCTTCTTTGATCCCTCACTCGCAGGAAGCCATCTTCAAATTCGTGGCTTGTCTTCGGCAGCATGCCGCGCTGCGAAATGTAGCGGATGGCGCGTACTGGGTATGCGCCTACGCTAATAATCAGCACAGGCTCAAGGAGTGCCAGACACTGCTGTGGGCAATGAGTTTGGATGAGTTAAACAACTGGTTTAGCGACGGGGTTATTGTATCACACGGCACTGCTGGCAGGAAGAAATCTGTGCAAATCCGCGCTCAACTTCATTTTATCGCGCGATGCAATTATCCATAGGCATCGTACTGATCTTGGATGAGAAAGCGACGCCATTGTGTGGCCTGCCAATTTTACGGTGCGTTTTGCTTGTGTGCATTGCAAGCGTTGTGTCAACAACATCAGACGGCTTACAGGAAGTCAGTGTCCTCGTAAAATGGTTTGGACTAAGTTTCGAAAGGGCCAGAGGGATATTTTGGTGCCTCTTGCGGCTCAGGCTCCAAGTGCCAGACAGCGAGCTGCTTCGCGAGCTTTGGACATTTTGGGATTGCAGCAGGATGGCGCTGTGGATCAGAACCCATGACGGGCTCTGACAGCACTATGCGGTTGGGGACTATGAATGTACGGTCCTTGGGAGGCCGCTTGGGTGGTGTGCTTGACTTTGCTCAGCTCCAGAATTTACATGTTCTGTGTCTTCAAGAAACTAGAGTTAACAATCACAGCTGGAATGCTGTGACTCGTGCCGTCAAGGCACGCGGGTGGCAACTTTTTCCTGGCCCTCAAGGAAGAAATTCGAAAAATGTAGTGGAAGGTGGTACATTGGTTCTAACAAAGTGGCCTGCTGAGGCCTTGGCCCTTCCTGTCGACATGGTGTCTGTGGAAAGATCCATGGCCGTCAAACTCTATAGACCTCAGCAAAGGCCGTTGATTCTCATCAATGTTTACTTACATGCTTCAGATCGCACAGCTGCCAGCCGTGCGCTGGGTGCGCTGTTCGAGTTTGTTGCTACTTGTGGTGAAGATACAGTGATCATGGGTGACTTCAATTTGGAAATTCATTGTTGGCCAATTTCTAACGTTTTGGCTACTGGACAGTGGCGGTCCTGTGATGAGCTGGTTTGCGGAGATCGTGTTTTAGGTGGTACACATCGAACTGCTGCAGGTGTTTATACAGGTGTGGTCATTGACTATGGCTTGTGCACTCCTCGGTTAATTATTACTGGTAGGGAGCAACATCTTGGCGTGGCTGACCATGACGCGGTGGTTTACAACTTGCATGTGCCTGGTTCATTATCCACACCGTGGACTCTCCCAGTTGGTGCCCCTTTGCATTCTGAAAAGGTTGCTGAAGCTTCTTGGCTAAGTGCTTGGGAAGAAGTATGTGACGATTTTGGAAATGCATTGAGTACAGGCAACGTGGACTCTGCTTGGACCTTACTTAGCAACTGCGCAGAATCTCTTCTTCTCGCACGTGGCAAAACTGGTCGTGCTATGCGCCAGGGCCCGCAGCAAATTGCCAGTCCTCCGTCTTCAAAAGCGCCTTCTTTGCAAACAGTGAAAGAGCGCAAGCTCAGACGCTTCGCACGAAGAGTGGTGGAGTACCAAAAGGCCCCGTTGCCAGAGTTGGAGAAGAAGTTGGTTCGTGATGGCCCTCATTTACATCATTCTTTGGCTTTTTTCTCTTTGGATGACCCCAGGTTGGTTAGTGCAGTGCTAGAATTGGCAAATGCAGAAGCTACAGCAGCGTCCAAGTTACGCTTGGAGGCGTGGAAGGACAGCGTGCAGGAAAATGCCACCAAACTAGGCAGGTGGGTCAAACAGGTGCCGCCCGCCAGCCCTACTGCAAGTTTTGATGGCCCCATTCTACCTGCAGATAGGGCCAAGTGCGCAGCATTGGATTGGGAGAGGTATTGGAATCCAGGGTCGCTTCCGAATTTGAATCTGGGGGACCAGTTGTACTCTCAGATTGGCTCTGCAAGCGATCCATTGCCGGATGACTGTATTCAGGTTAGTGGTTCTGAATTGGTTCGGATTGCGCTCAAAGCGAAGGACAAGGCTCCGGGCATGGATGCCTGGACAGCTCTCCATTTGTGCAATCTTCCCATTGTTTTTTGGGATCAGGTCGGTGCTCTTTGGGATGCTTGCTTGCGACATGGCTGTGTTCCTGCGATGTGGAAAGATGTTAGAATTGCTTTGTTACCAAAAGCTACTGGTGGCATGCGCCCTTTAGCCATTGTCACTGTCCTGTGGCGTATTTGCATGAGTGCCACTCTGAAAAAATTACAGCCTTGGATTGCTGAATGGGCTTCGCCCGAACTTTTTGGTGGTCTACCAGGCAAGGGCATCATGGAAGTCCATGAACGTTTCTACGAAGCTGTCAGCACGGCAAAGCAGTCTCGTGTCGATTTGGTCGGGTGCAAAGCTGATGTTCGCAAGTGTTTTGATTCAGTTTGCCCTCAGACAGCCATTAAAGTGTGGCGATGGTTCGGTGCTCCCTCATCAATTTGTGATTTACTCGCTGATTTTTACAGTGAACAGCGTCGTTGGTTTGCTTGGCAAGGTTCTTATCACCCTCATCCGGTTATTGCTCAACGGGGTTTGTTGCAAGGCTGTCCAGCCAGCCCTGCGCTACTGAACGCTTTGATGACAGTTTGGGTGAGGTTTGTCAAACGGCAGGAACCAAGGATTTCTTTGGCTATTTATTTGGACGATCGCACCATGTGGAAACAAGGTTGTCAAAGTTTTGAAGTGGTCATCAACGCCATGACTGCGGGAGCGCAAGCCGATGCTATTCTCGGCTTCGAACTTCACCCTGACAAATTGGCTAGCTTCGCCACCAAACCGCATCTGGTTGCCAAGGTGCGCAAGAAGAAAGATTTAGTAGGTGTACCTGCGGATACTTTCACACTGCTTGGCATTCAATACAATTTGTCACGCCCCAGTTCTTGTGTTGATGCGGATATTGTCAGTGACAACATTCAGCGACGATGTCTCAAAATTCGTTTGGCAGCACAGCACTTAGGCACTCGCATTGCATTGGTGCATAAGTTGGTGATATCTTTATTTGCTTGGTCCGGTGCTTTTCATCACTTCAGTGCAAGAACCATTCGAACATGGACATCTATGATCGAAACTGCACTTTGGGGTCGAAGGGCTCCTCCAGGTAGGAGCCGGCTGCTCTTTTGGAATTCTTTGGGTTCTGCAAGACTACATCCGATGTTTGCGCTCCAGTTCACCGCCGCCCGGGCGGAATGGAATCGGCAATGCCGCCGTGCCCAAGGGTTGCCTGCAGCTACCTCGCCTGCTCCTCGCTGGAAAGCAGTGCTTAAAGATTGGAAATGGCGACTTGACGATGGCCTGTGGCACACGCCTGCTGGGATTTTGAAACCTGGGTGGATGTCTTTGAAAAGCTTGCAAAAAGCCGCTATCCATTCATGGCTCGTTGGTTTGTGGACTAAAGACACCAAAACGGATGGTCGATGGCCAAACGGCAAGGAGCCGGTTTTCCTTTTTCAGGCAAATGCAGCTTTAGGCATGGATTACTACAGTCGCAGGGTTTTGACTGGTGCTGCAGTGGATGGCAGGGTCACAGAGCGCTTTGGTTCTGCTTTGAGTTGTGAATGTGGATTGCGGTCTCCTGATCGAGAACATCTCACTTTTCACTGCCAAGCGCAGCCATGGGATGGTGAGTTCAGGAGCGCTACTGAACGTCGTTTGCTGGTTCCACTTGTGGATGCTCCTCCTGTGTTGCCTTTTTCCAACATGGTTGCAGATCCTGCTTTGGTTACTTTTATTCAGCAATTCGATCCTCTTCAGCGACCCACCTTGGGTTTGGACGGCAGTTGTATCATAGCTACTTCCTGTGATCGATGGCAAAGAGCTAGCTGGGCGGTTTCGACACTTTCAGGCACCACTGTTCAAGGTGCCGTGACTGGTTTTGAGCAAACACCTGCTGCAGGTGAGCGTGCTGCTCTTCTGCAAGCTTGTTTAGCCTCTTCTGCAGCTAACAGACCGGTGATGCTCTTGATTGACAATCAGGCTTTGGTGCGGCGGCTTCAGCGAGGCATTAGCACTGGCCGTTGGGAGGGTGACTTGCCGCTTTTCTGGCAGCGGATCAGCGGCTTATTGATTCAGGGCACTGTTTGCACTTGGATCCCTTCTCACAACAAGGTGCCTGACTGGACACCACCAGATGGTTGGATTGATGTTCATCTCTGCCGCGTTCTCAATGCGACAGCCGATGCTCAGGCAGGTGAGGTGTTGCGTGACTCACGCTCCATGATCGCTGCGGCTGTGCAGCGACATCAGCGAGCCGTGGCTTGGGCTGCAGCAGTTTGGCGTCTGCAGAGGCTACGGACTTTACCTTTTTGGCAAGTCGTACTTGATCAACAAACATTCCATGCGGAATGCTAGCTGGCGCACTGTGTTTACTTCTTTTTTATTTCAGGCAGGTTTCGCTTCCTTTGAGTTTTGCTTGGAGAAGTATGGGAACTTGATTCTCGCAGATGGCATACTATGGCGTCTTAACTACTTCACTTCGGTGAGGAGCAGGTTGACGTCCGCTTACAACAACAACAAGCGACGCCTTTCACAAGGATTTGGTGCTGTTTTGAGGAAAGCATCGCCGCTGCCCGGCTAAAGACTCTGAAAAAATGACAACCGCAACTCCAGTGCTTCGAGTTCCATTTCCAGACTTTCCGAATGATTTCACATGACTTTCGAGGTGGAAGAACGCAATGCTGGGATGCCCCTGCTCCTGGATGTGGCTGCGACTGATCCTGCCAACGAGGCCAAAGAAACCAACGGGGCTCAATGCTGCTGGTTGCATACCTAGGACCTCAAACGGGCTAAAATTTCAGCCTGAGACGGAATTTAGGCTGAATGGGGTATCGGGCAAACAAACAGCCTGCGGGCTGATTTCCATATTCGAGCAATTTTTGCCAAGTTTGGATGGGAAAACCGCAGACAATTAAAAAAATCAATGAAACATTCCCAAGCAGAAAATATGTTTCTTTTAAAGCATTTTGGTGTAAAGGAATCGGGATGATTTGGCCTGCTGCTGGCCTGATTTGGTGTGATGGGGGTTTGGACAACCGGAAAATTGTCTTCTAAAATGATTGTGTAAAATGATGCCCCTTGGGTACACTATGTTCAGAGACCCAAAAGGCAACAAAACTGATCGGGCAGAAAAAACGCCTGAAATTTTAGGCTGAACAGCTGCAGCTTCAGGCTTAAAAAAAGTTCTGCGCGAGGATGCAGGTATAGGCTGTCTCATACGCTGCTTCACAGGAAACTGTTCCAACAACACTTCATTCGATTCGGGTTTGAAAGCCAGCTGAAGAATGGACAGAATTCAGGCGAACGAAGTGGGTACTAAAGGGATCTAGGGGAGGTGGAGTTGCACAGAGGGCTTGGGAAGGCTGGAGCAGCTGAAGGGGATTAGGCCAAAAAAGTGAAGGAAGGTTTGGTCATAGCAGCCATGGATTCCGGAAAAATGTAAACAAAAACATCACAAATTACGGTGTTTCTGTATTTGGTGTATGGCAAAGGTAAATCCCACAATATTGGGAAAACTGCGTAAATACCAGTGTTCTTGGATGATGGCTAACCAAAAACACCGAAAATATTGCACGCCAAGAAGCAAAGGTCGCAAGTGAACGCATTGTCCCAAGCTAAACACCGTTCAACTCTAGTTTTTGGCCGCAGAATACGTGGTGACCGCAAAATCATTGCCGATCACGTCGTTTTTGTATTGGCACATGGCAAAAAGGTAACAGTTGCAATACGAAAGCTGCGTAAATTCCAGTGTTTTATAGATGATGGTTTGCACATGTTTGCAAAAATCCAGTTTTTGGGTCAAAAGGGGAAAACGACAAACGAGGAAACATATAAGTCGTTTTTAGAGTGGTTCATGTCTTCGGCGTCCTCCAAAAAGGGGAAACACGACCTACAGATGGATTCCCGGGAGCCTGAGTCTGTTTTCTTGAAAGAAATCGGGAGCCAGGTGAAATGCAAAGCCTGGGATCCAGTGAGACGCGTGGGAAACACCATTTTATATACAGAAGGAGGCAGGTAAAGAGTAGAATTGTCAACGCGGCGCTGCTTAGCATAATTGTCAACTTTAGTTGCAGATTGTTATTATGTCGTTTTTCTGCCGGTGAGCTTCCTTCCACCCCAGGTTTCCTTTCCTGTTGGCAAGGGATTCGTATTTCCAGGAATGACAGCAGAAATGCGAACGGTGAATATAATCCAAAACGCACACATTCCCTTCAGGCGAGAATTAAAAGCCAGACGGGATTTCCAGGGTCAGCTAAAAACAAAATCAAAACTTAGGCCACCGAAAAATAGGTTCAAATTACAGGGATTTCGGTGGCTCTAAGTTTTTTTTGTTTGATGGCATGATGGCAGGCTTCTTTAGCACCGTGTGCCAGGCGCACGTGCTGACTGATGGCTTGGCGGCCGCAGAGGCGTTCCGGATGCCGCTGCTTGGTTTTCTAGCCAAGTCTGTGCGTGAAGCGGCCTTCCCCACACCACTGGTGCAGAAGGCCGCGTGAAGTTGGGGTAGGCATCGGTCTTCTGAAGTAGATCAACTATGAATCTGCATATTTCATTCAACTTTGCATTGTCAAACATATTATTTGCACTAGTATCATGAGATTCCTGTTTGGATCTGATGCAAAAAAAATGTTTGCTGCAACCTGCATGGCCAAAAACTGCAAGCCTGTGACTTACCGGTTACTTCATGGCAGGTCGAATTGTATGTGAAAGTGCCAACGCTAGGGCTTGGACGTTGACATCGCGCAAGCCGATGCCAGCCTAGCGTCAGACAAGACAGCCATCCTGAATTCTATCAGGTTGCCACGCGCAAGGACCAAGGCCAGGCTCCGGCAGCTGAGAATGGGTTGTCCAAAGACTTGACAAAAACGGATTTGGAAAACAATAGAACAGAAAACAAGACATTGTTTTCAAAAATGTTTGGTTTTACCAATAATTACCAATTGTAGCCGCACAAGGCGGGACAGAAGTTGCCCAAATAGAGAACCTACAAGAGCTGCGGGTGCAAAGCTGCGGTGTGCAAAGACCATGTGCAAAGTTCATCTTCTCAAGATGTTTGTGGTCCATGTAGTAGCGCGATATGTTATATTAAATAATATGAGATATTGTGATGTGAATGTTTTGTGAAGTTATCCTAGGAGTTTCCTTCTCAAACAAACGCGGTTTGAAAATAAACAGGGTAGGTATCGCCGACAACTTCAAGGCTATAGACTCTAGACTTTCAGTGGAAAATATTTTGCCTATTAGGCAGAACACCGCCTTAGATACACTGTCAACCATCTCCAGTCAAATTTATCAGGTTGGTTGCTGAACGTGGTTTCAACGTTCTCGTTGCTGCCATGTGGCCCCGTTTAGTTTAGTTGAGCTGCGGTCCCGTGGGCATGAAATTGATCGGGTTTTTGACTAGTAGCATCTAGTAGCAAAAACAATTAGCACGTGAAGGGTAGTTCCATTCCATGGAATCAAACATGAACTGCAGAAACCCTGTAGATGGCGTGGACAATTACGTTTCCCGCTGGTAGAGGTACTCTCTGACTCTGCACCATTGGAAGATCCAAATTATACGGCTGTGCCGCTCGGCAGATGAACTTATGCCTCGTTGGCTTTGCTTTGTTTGAAAATTGTGCCTGTTTCAACAAGAATGCGTTGTTTCATGGTGGGAAGCTGAGGAACCGGGCGTTGGCGGCGCACTTTGCACTGGCGTCGTGGTTCGGGTTCGTGGCGAAACGCCACTCGTTCGACTCCAAGGTTTTAGAGCGACTCCTGAGCGCCCTGGCGGCAGACAGCTTTCGGAGAGTGGTGCAGCTGTCCTTCACGGGCTGCCGTGGCTTCACAGATGTGGAGCTGAGCCAGCTGCTGCGGCACCTTCCCAGGCAGATCGGCTGAAAAACCGGTGCAGGGTGTGACGCCATGGAAATGAATTTGATTGCCGAATTCTGGATATTCTGGCAGGCAGCTGCTGCTGCTTCGTTTAGATATGGGCTTCAGTGGAGTCCAATGCTGGGCTTTCCCAGAGGCACAAGCTCCGTGCCGTGCGCCAGGGTGCTTTGACGTCCTCTATATGTATATACCAGGTTGGCAACTTTGAGATATTGAATAAGAAAAACATGAGATACAATGTTTCAAAAAGAAATTTAATATCCACAATATCAATTGTCAATTGTCTTATGATGATATTCTTCGATTTTTTGAAGATGCCCCGCGCCAAGACTTGCCAAGAGGTCGAGGAGATGGAGATGCCTCCACTGCAGGAACTCAGCCTGCGCTTCACGGGCTCCCACCTGGCGAACGCTTCGGGCTTGGGGCAGATGCTCGGTGCCGAGCCGATGTCGCAGTCACTGCGCTCTGTGCAGCTCTGGTTTTCCAATTTGCCGTGCGCAGCTCAGCCGTCACAAGGAGAATTTCACCTTTTAGAAATTTGAGGTTTGAGATGCTCAAAGCAGCATCAGCCATGGATGTTGAGCGATTCTTTGAGGTCCTTGGTGGAGCTGGGCTCATGGGAGCCTCTCACGAAGCTGAAACTGGAAGAATTGGTGTTGCAGCTGAACTCTTGCGAGGCCATCACTGACGAAGCCAAGCAATCCTTGCCTCTCAGATTGCAGTTGGAGATGATGAGATGCGAAAACGGATCGAATTGCGGTGAGTCCCAAGAGAGTCGCCACGCCATCCCGCCGATGGAAATTTGATGTTCTAAATTATGAAAGCCAGCCGTAGGCTAGAGCTGAAGGTTTTTATCGGGAACATAGTGAGCTTAAGGGTCTGGGGGCAGGCCTTGCCAGTTGGAAGAAAAAACGCGTAAATAGGTGGCGTGGAGCGTGCCTTTTGAAGCCATTGAGACGCCATAAAAAGGGTGATGACAGTGCGAGTGATGAGAATCAATATACCTGCCTTCTGAGAGGATTGTGAAGCCAAAGAATTGGTGATGAGAACAGAGCATGTAGAGATTTTAAGTATATTGAAGTCTGTTTGTGAGAAGTCTGTGGGTGAGAAGCGTGTGGGCGAGAAGTTTGTATAGGTGAAAAGTTTGGGAGTGAGAATTTTGCGGGTGAGAATCGGGTGGGTCAGAAGTTTGTGGGTGAGAAATTTCGAAATATTTATACTAGGTACCCGTGAACTCGGACTTGTGAAAGATACCCCGGGGTGGACAAGTCCTATCTCATCATGCGCCGGACCCCCAACTCATCAGGTGTCCGTCTGAAAACAGAAAATATTTTTGATTTTTTTTATTTGCTGAAAAGTATTGTTTTTTTTCAAGAATCTAGTGCGGCATGGACCGCTCGTAAATCATGATGACCTAGGAATGAACTAATAGAAATATATTAAGATGGGCCTAAGTCATCATGCTCGTGGGCTGCAACAAGTATGTATGTATGTAATGTAACGTAATGTAATGCAATTACAGTACATTACATTACATTACAGTACATTACATTACATTGCATTACATACATGCACAGGACATGGTGCACAAAATCGTATGTCATCGGAGGGGCACAAGTCCTAAGTCATCAGAACCAAGTCTATCCATTTGATCAATTTAAGTTATTTCTTGGGTCGTCACATTTTTCATTTCCTCGTTGCTTCCCTCCCGTTGTTGGCTTCCCGTTGTGCCTCCCGTTGTGGGCTCCCAGGGGCTCCCAAGGGGCTCATGCCTGAGGTATTGGCGCAGGGGTAACACGGCGGTGGCATGACGTCCTGGAAAGCTTATAAATAAAATATAAATATACCACGACCCTCCAAATCCTAGGAAAATATAGGTGCTTTCGGAGTTTGACCTACATCGACTGATTTAACCCAAAACACCTAGATACTACTTTGGTCCTCGATTTTAGGACTTTGATTGCATGTTTTTGGGCTTGGTGAGACAAAGGCCAAAAAATGTCTGCAGCGCTTCAGACGACTAAGGAAAAAAACCGCAAAACCTCGCAAAAACCCGCCAAAAAAAACGCAAAAACCCGCAAAAAACCGCAAATCCTGAAATCTCCTTGTTTCAGTTAGTTTTCGGATTTTTGTAGAGTTCCAAAATTCCTCACGTTTTTGTGTACGCGGGGGTAGTGCTGAGATTTTCCCAGAAACGTGGATCGAAGTGAATCATTGGGTTGTTTGACCTATCTTCTTTGAACGACCATTTTTCCTCGGAGGGTGGAGGGTGGAGGTATATATTTTGTTTGTTTCCACTTTCCGTTTTTCTCTGACCCCTCCCCTTCCCTAAAGAAAATGAGGGAGGTATTTTTTGTCTTTTTTTTTCACTTTTCCCCCATTTTGTGTTTCCCGTTTTTCCGTTCCGTTTTTCCCGTTTTTCCCCCATTTTATCTCCCGTTTTTCACTTTTCATTTTTCCCGTTTTGTTTCCCCGTTGTGCTTCCCTATGACCCCCGTTGCAACAAACCCCGTTGCACTCGTTGCACTGCCTTGTCGGGTCGAAGTCCCCGAGCCAACGCAAAAAATGGATGACTTAGGACTTGAGCCGATCTTCAAAAAATATGTCCAAAAAATCAAGTAAGATTGATTCAAGTCCAGACATTGAAAAATATAAGTAATGGTTTCCGTTGTCTTTATTTTTCCAAAATATTTCCAAAAAATCGATTTAGATATCCAAAATACAGACATTTTTTTAATTATTGCAATTAAAAAGATTGTTAAAAATATTACAGTAATGGTTTCTGACCAATAGTGATATCTTGTCAATAGTAGAAACTTTTGTCCGCAACTCCAGTTTTATCTCCAATACTAAAAGTCAATTAGTTCCATTTACTTTTAGTATTGCCAAAAGAGTCATGTTCAGACCTTGTCCAGAGGGCATGGCCAATAGTGGACCCAACATGGCAATAGTGGAAGCTTTTTTCAGCAACTCCAAATTTTTCTCCAATACTAGAAGTCAATTAGCTTAATTTAATTTAGTTCAAATTTTATTTATACTTTTCATTGAGAAAAGCTTAGATTCCAGAAATCTGATCCAATTACCAAACAGCTGATTTCCTTATAAAGCCCTTATATATAGACATGTTGTGCACCAAGTCCATACTCTTTTCTGATGACTTAGGACATTAAGAGAATATTCTTTTTTTAGCCCTAAAAAGTGCTTGAGTCCAATAACAGCCCAAGTGACTTAGGACTTGGTGCACAAAATCGTATGTCACTATGTGGGCCTTAGGCCTAGCTCACGGGACCCTAGTATACTACTTTCCTCATTTGGTTCGCTGGCTGACTTCCATCGTCAGTCCCATGTCTCACCTTTGATGAAGCTTTCGTTACATCCTTTTCAGGTATTTCTCAACAAAATAGTTCCCCAAAGAGCGTGGTGGAGGTGAGGGGGTTGCGGGAAGTGTATGCAGAGTGCGGTCGCAGCGGTCAATGTGGTTCAACTGCGCGGCTTTGCGTGGCATGGGTTGATTGGGTCGACTTGAAGTGATCGTGGTTCCCCTGGTGTGGCGCATCGTAGATGCGTTATTCCATGTGGAAAGGCATGGGACGTGAACGTCAATTTTGCACGGCAGGTGCAGCACAAACATGACCTCATGACCCCCTGACCGTTTTTGCGTAACACATGCAATAGGACAGAGATCTTGAACCGAGAGATCTTGTGAAATGTTGGTGATCCCACAAGATCATCCCACAGGATCTCACTGATCGGAGGGATCTTGCACCACTCCAGAGACGTTTTTTGGAAAGATTCTGCGTAGAGGTTTTGCGCCCGACATGTGTCAAAGATCTGGTGCTTGAGGTTCTTGTGATTGTGGCAGTTCTCAAAATATGGGATTTGTAGATTTTCTCAGCAGAGCCATGCATAAAGGTCGCAACAGAGGCGCACAAGGCGAAGGATTTCCCAACTTTATTCATATTTGCGATATCCTAAAATTGTAATTATTGATATTGTCACGTGTGGAATCCTCATCAGATCCCATCAGTTCCTGCGTTTTCACTGTTTGGGACATGTTGTATTCAAGGTATGATTGCGTCCAACGTCTGAAACGTCGTCAGAGAGGATTGGAACTGCGATTGACGATCGAGGCTGAGCCAAGCTGCGCCATCACAGGGACGAGTTGCAATTTGTGTCAGCCCAGGGGAACCACATGTTTCAGATCCCATAGCATCTCATAATTTGTTCAACTTTCAGGATTTAAACATATCTGAAGTTTTGATACCCCAAACCCACACAGTTTTGTTCAGGGTGTGGCTGAGCGATCATGGCCCTGGGTGCCATGTCAGAGGCCAGCTGTCAAGGAGCCAAAAGTGAAATGGTCTTGCGCCGTTCTCGGGTAGAGTCTTGCCACATTGCGGTGTTTCGAAACATTCTCAAGTCGCCGTTACGAAAGAGAAAAGCACGTAGGGAATCATGGGGAGCTAGTGACAGTTTATGAGGAAATGATCTTATCATGTGAGAGCTCATGTCCTATCCAACCAGGGCATACCAGGGCCTTGGTGTGTTGCAGGATGTGGAGTTGGCAGGCGGCAAGAGTGTGGACGAGTTGGAGAATTTTGGAAGTGAGACTCTACCGTTCCCATGTAGCTACGGCGGCTGCGACATCTTCCATTCGAACTTGAGTGGCTTTTGCCCCAAGCACCGCATGTGGCGGCATTGTTGGAAGTTGGGGCGCGTTTGGCAGACAGCTCCTTGGCCGGTTGTTGGTTGTTCATGGTTGCCCACACCTGAACAACTGCAGTGTTAGAAGACCTTCATTGCCATGTCGAAGGCTTGGTGCTGGACCGAGCTCAGCTTGCTCTTCGCGATCCAGGCCGCAGCCGAGATCGAGCATCGCGCCACGCTGGTGGCCATCCTGCTCTCGTTGTGCTGAAGCTGCACTTGGAATCAACGGATTTTAATGGATTTCAGGTGATTTCCGATGTCACCGTTGTGTCACTCCTTCGGCCGCTTTATACCCAACCCATGTTGGAATCTTTCAGCTTTACCCCGACCCTGAAATCCTTTGAGTGACAGTGTGAACCCAAGTTGGTTTTGGCGAGAACCCTAGCTACTAGTAGCCATCACTTGCCGTTTGATTGCCGGGTGTCATACCTGTCCAGCCATTTGATTTTCTTTGATCACTGCATATTACTGGAATTATCATGGCCAACTGAGCTACAGAAGGGTTGCAGCAGTTTGAATTAAAAAGGTGAAAAAAAGTTTTTAAAAAAAAAGGTGAAAAAATGCGGTTCCAAAATGCAAAATATCGAACAAATTGAAGCGTTGTTCTCTTTTCCTTCGCATTAGATTTTATGTTTTTGCTCCTGGTAGTCATTGTTTTGCTATAGAGAAATTAAACAGATCTGCGATCTGCACAGTCCACTTCCGATCGATTCTCTCTGATTTTCAACCTGCAGAAGTTGGGCAGGCAGCAAAGTAACTGCAGCAAAACTGGGCCCAAAAAGATCAAACCTGAAGAAAAAAATCAGAGTTCCATCTTCCCAACTGGATTTCAAATGTCCTTTTTTCCCATTTTCCCACAATTTTTCACATTTTTTCCAAGTGCATTTTCAAAACGCATTTTTCACATTTTTTCCAAGTGCATTTTCAAAACGCACCTTTTTCGCACTTTTTCACAGTTTTTTGAAAAAAGCGAAAAATGCGTTTCGAAAATGCGTTTGAAAAAATTGAAAACTGTGTTTTTAAAATGCGAAAAAATGTGACCAAATGTGAAACATATGAAACATGTGAAAAATGGAACAAAAGGCAGTTGAAAAGTTCCTGTTTCTTAGCTCCATGTTTCCCACTTTTTTCCAGATATAGTTTTTTTGTTCAGGTTTTCTTTGAAAACCAAAATGTTAAATTATCGAAGGAAGTTTAGAAGCTATACTTCCGACAATATGGACAGTTGAAAAGCAGAGGTGAGAAGAGTCAGAAGAGAAAAGATCAGAAGAAAGAAGATGCAGATGCGCGAAAAGGTAGGAAAGTCGCGAAACACTGTGTTTTTCCAATGATTTGGGGCTCCGGAAGGTCGAAAAGTAGGCTCGCTAAAGCGGCGGGTGCGGAGCCAGCTGGCCAGATGAGAGATGAAAAATTGCACGCCGTTGTGGCGCGAAGCACATGTCCAAGTCAAAATGTACAAAGCACACCAGCTCCGGACCACTTTTGGAAGTTCAGATGTCGAAAAAGTGCACGCCGCTGTGGCGCGAAGCACATTTGGAAGTCAACATGTACAAAACACCGCAACCTCGGACCACTTTTGGAAGTTGAGATGTCGAAAAAGTGCACAGCGTTGTGGCGCGAAGCACATTTCGAAGTCAAAATGTACAAAACAATAGGGGTTGGGCGTCCCTGGGTTAGAACCTGGGGCTAGTGCCACCCTTTTTACCACCGGAGTGGTTTGGGCAAAACCTTGGGTTCAGGAATTCAGCCCGTGCAATGATGGTAATGTGATTTTTTATCAAAATCTCAGTCCCTAGGTTTTCAGACACCGGGCCTCGTTAACAGAGAAATCTTTGAAAATGTTGGGCCACCAGGTTTTCAGCCCTGTGACACAACAAACTTGAAAAACACTGGGAATGTTGCATCATAGGTTTTTAGCCCCTGTGGATGACTGCATGATACTGCATGTGACCATTGTAGATGTTGCATGATAGATATGTATTCATAAATGTATCTATATCGATATGTATGCATATATATATATATACAGTGCATACATATACACAGAATATGCATATACACATGTTTGTATAATGGGAACAAATCAAACGGGTTTTTAGACATATCTTGTAATAGGGGTCTGGTGCCCCTGTCTTAAAACCTGAGGCTGGTGCCACCCTTTTTTTACCACCGGAGTGGTGGCTGAAACATATGGGCAAAACCTTAGACTCAGCAATTCACCACCTGCAATGATGGTAGTCTGGTTTGATGTCGAAATCAAGGGCCCTAGGTTTTCAGACACCGGGCTTCGTGAACAGAGAAATCTTTAAAGATGTTTGGCCACCAGCTTTTCACCCCTGTGACAAAACAAACTTCAAAAACACTGGGAATGTTGCATCATAGGTTTTTAACCCCTGTCCTTGAACAACGGTGAAGGAAAATGATGACTGCATATGACCACTGTGGATGTTGCACTATAATGCACTATATAGATATGCGTTCGCATATGATTTATTTAAATATAGGATATACACGCACATGTTTCTGTAACGGGAAAATGATGATCAAACACAGTACTGTCAGACACACCTGGTGTCTGATGGTGTCTGTTTTTCCAGATGGCATGAATGATTATGATGTTTTCACTAAAACATGCATGAACCTTGGGCCCAGGTATTTACCCCGGAGAACCAAAACACGGAGCAAGCTCGGAGACCCGCAAACCATGCAAAACAGGCTACATCGGTGGACTTCAAGGGGACCCCCCTTTGTGGATGCAAAAATGGTTCAAAAACAACAATTTTTAAATAAGGGTCTTAATGAAGAACAACTGGCCTGAAATTTTGCAATTTTAGTGCTTATGGTTGGCCCGGTTAAACCTGCCACCTCCCCCAGGATCCGCAGGTCAACAAGCATCTCATACAAATCTGGGACCTTGGGACCAGGTATTTAACCCCAGAGGATCTAGAAGGGATTCACCCAAAGAACATGTGGATCTGTTTGGCTCTCTTCAGGCATTGTTCTCAGGCCCAAGTTTTTCAACCCGTGCCTTCTCTTCAGCTTCTTGTCACTTTCCATCTGCCTGGGCACGGGGCAGCCGGAAATAAATCAAAAATTGAGGGCGTCAACAAGATTGCGTCATTTCCCAAAAAGTAAATTGGTTATACAAACAACCGGAACTTTACCTCTTTATCTACTGGATCTTCCGTTGATTCCTGCGGATCATTTATTTTCACGGACAAAAATCCAAACAATTGATTACATTGATTGGTTGAGCAATTTTTTCGTCAGCGCATTCCAAAACAGTGTTATCAGTGATTGGGAAAACAAAACCAACAAAACCTAAACAAGTCAAACCATCCCAGACTTTCGGCTACACCTCGGTGTTCTTATCCGGCATCGCCGGCGCATCGTCCACCTGGAGAGAGCATCTGAGTGCATCTGCAACGGGATCCGAGGAAATGGATGATTATGATGTTTTCACTAAAACATGCATGAACCTTGGGCCCAGGTATCTACCCCGGAGAACCAAAACACGGAGCAAGCTCGGAGACCCGCAAACCATGCAAAACAGGCTACATCGGTGGACTTCAAGGGGACCCCCCTTTGTGGATGCAAAAATGGTTCAAAAACAACAATTTTAAATAAGGGTCTTAATGAAGAACAACTGGTCTGAATTTTTGCAATTTTAGTGCTTATGGTTGGCCCGGTTAAACCTGCCACCTCCCCCAGGATCCGCAGGTCAACAAGCATCTCATACAAATCTGGGACCTTGGGACCAGGTATTTAACCCCAGAGGATCTAGAAGGGATTCACCCAAACAACATGTGGATCTGTTTGGCTCTCTTCAGGCATTGTTCTCAGGCCCAAGTTTTTCAACCCTTGCCTTCTCTTCAGCTTCTTGTCACTTTCCATCTGCCTGGGCACGGGGCAGCCGGAAATAAATCAAAAATTGAGGGCGTCAACAAGATTGCGTCATTAACCGGAACTCTATCTCTTTATCTACTGGATCTTCCGTTGATTCCTGCGGATCATTTTTTTTCACGGACAAAAATCCAAACAATTGATTACATTGATTGGTTGAGCATTTTTTTCGTCAACGCATTCCAAAACAGTGTTATCAGTGATTGGGAAAACAAAACCAACAAAACCTAAACAAGTCAAACCATCCCAAACTTTCGGCTACACCTCGGTGTTCTTATCCGGCATCGCCGGCGCATCGTCCACCTGGAGAGAGCATCTGAGTGCATCTGCAACGGGATCCGAGGAAATGGATGATTATGATGTTTTCACTAAAACATGCATGAACCTTGGGCCCAGGTATTTACCCCGGAGAACCAAAGCACGGAGCAAGCTCGGAGACCCGCAAACCATGCAAAACAGGCTACATCGGTGGACTTCAAGGGGACCCCCCTTTGTGGATGCAAAAATGGTTCAAAAACAACAATTTTAAATAAGGGTCTTAATGAAGAACAACTGGCCTGAAATTTTGCAATTTTAGTGCTTATGGTTGGCCCGGTTAAACCTGCCACCTCCCCCAGGATCCGCAGGTCAACAAGCATCTCATACAAATCTGGGACCTTGGGACCAGGTATTTAACCCCAGAGGATCTAGAAGGGATTCGCCCAAAGAACATGTGGATCTGTTTGGTTCTCTTCGGGCACTGTTCTCAGACCCAAGTTTTTCAACCCTTGCCTTCTCTTCAACTGCTTGTCCCTTTCCATCTGCCTGGGCACGGGGCAAAGAGAGGGCGCCAACAAGATCGCGTCATTTCCGCAAAATTAGATTGATCATACAACTAATCGAAAGTTGGCTTCTTGAATTTAGTTTATTTTTGAATCTTCCATTGGTTTTCACAGGCAATCGGTTTTACATATTTTCATTATAATGGAGTCACTTCTTCGTCAACGCATTCGGAAACTTTCAACGCACCTCGGTCTTCTGATCCACCTGTGTCGCTGCCGCATCGTCCACCCACAGTTTTTTGTCAAGAGCTTGGATCGACCGTTAATGGAGTGTGGTCAAGTTATTAAGCAACAGTTGGGCTTGTGAATCTTGGGCTGAAGGTTTTAAGCATCATATGCGAAAGTAAGCTGTTTTATGTTGAAATGTTGGGATCAAGGTTTTCACCTCTAGGTTAGCGAAGAACCTCAAAATTGCTAAAATGTTAGGCCAAGGTTTTCAACCCTGCCTTAAAAACCTTGGACCCTAGGAATCCATCCGCCTAGAGGTGGCTGAATACCTTGGCACTACCCCCCTGTGCACACCCAACCCCTATCAAAACACACCAATGTCGGACCACTTTTGGAAGTTGCGATGTCGAAAAAGTGCACGCCGTTGTGGCGCGAAGCACATTTTGAAGTCAAAATGTACAAAACACACCAATGTCGGACCACTTTTGGAAGTTGCGATGTCGAAAAAGTGCACGCCGTTGTGGCGCGAAGCACATTTTGGAAGTCAAAATGTAAAAACACTAGGGGTTCGGAGCACTTTTGGAGGCTCAGATGTCGAAAAAGTGTCGAAAAAGTGCACGCCGTTGTGGCGCGAAGCACATTTCGAAGTCAAAAGCGTAAAAAACTGAGGGTTTTGAGCCTTTTTTGACGTGAAGATGTCGAAACAGTAGACACTGATAACTTAACTAACTTGACTAACTTGACTAACTTCACTAACTTAACTACCCTAACTTCGACGACAACAGCAACAGCAACAGCAACAACAACAACAACAACAACACCAACCACAACAACAACAACTACAACTACAACTACAACAACTACACAACAACTACAACTACAACTAGAACTACAACTACAACAGCTACAACAACAACAGCAACAACAACAGCAACAACAACAAAAACAACAACAACAACAACAACAACAACTACTACTACAACTACAACTACAACAACTACAACTACACAACAACTACAACTACAACTACAACTAGAACTAGAACTACAACAACTACAGCTACAACAACAACAACAACAACAACAACAACAACAACAACTACAACTACAACTACAACTACAGCTACAACAACAGCAACAACTACAACTACAACTACAACAACAACAACTACTACTACTACTACTTACTACTACTACTACTACAACTACTACTACAACTACACTACAAAAAATTACAACCACACAACAACTACAACAACTACAACTACAACAACTACAACTACAACTACAAAACAACTACAGCTACAACCATATGACTGCAACTACACTACACTAATTACATTACACCACAGCTACAACTCCACTACGCTACAACTACAACTACAGTTGCAGTACATCACACTACATCCAGCAGTTGTGGGTGAGGTGACCACTGCAACCATTGCAACCATTCCAGCAAACACAGCTCCAACCACCTTTCGGTCAATCAGTGGCTTCGCTCTGCCATCCGTGATTCACAACAACCAACGTCTCCTATAGGTTTCCTATTCTGAAACTTCCGCCACCGCCTTGTGCGGTACTACTGGTAGAATATTAAAGTTAAACATTAGGATTCCACAAGCATATATTCATTTTCAATGATTCATGCCAATAGGTTCACAATGAATGTAAATTCTATTTAATTTAAATTAGGAAAAGTATTAAGAGCATGTAATTTCCTGTTTTTCCACATGTTTCCACATTTTCCACAGTTGTTCACATGTGTTTCACATGTTAAAATGCATGTTTCACATTTTTTAAAATGCATTTTTAAAATGTTTTTGTTTTCACATTTATTTCACATGTTTGATTAATCATTGTTTTCAAGCTTGTAGCTGGAAACGGCCATGATGATACTGGAACACCCAGCTCAGCCTAGCAAGAAACTTTTTTTTCATGTCTGTCGCCCCGAGGTATCCGGTGTTCTGCTTGTCATTGGAGGAGTCTGTGGGAATTCCATGGGCCATCACTTGCGCATTGCTCTTGGTCGCGGTGATTTGCCACTCAGATCCAACTGCTTTGGTGTTCGTATGGGCACACTAGATGGAAGTCATCAAATGGATTCAAGTGGGGCGTAATTTTGATCCAAAGTTCAAATCCCTCAAACCAGGTTCTGTGTCAATTCCAAGGCAGCTTGGTAACTACCAGCGTGCGCTTTGACAACATGCGAGTACAGATTCTAAAGCAATCAGTGGCAACAGAAGCAAGCTACTCTCAGGTGCGCAGTCTTTTAATTTCCTTGCGCGCCCTTGCTGTTAATTGCTTCCTTTGTGCCACTTCTGGTGAGTCTTGTTCCAGGAAATGCCCGTGAGTTTGAAGCATGAATTTTGAGGCAATCAGTGCGAGCAAGATCTATAAGGAACAATAATTGCAGGAGAGAAGATGAAAAGGTATGAGAAGAAGTTTCAAAATAGTCAAGATGGATCTGACACAACATGAGAAGACAGTAGGCAACCATGGCCATGAGAGAAGTCTATATCGTGCATGGACAGGTGCTGCAGTTGCCAGATTCTGGCAACATGCTTCAAGTTCCTACCATGGCGGGCTGCAGCTACCCAGATTCGAGCATTTTGCATCAACGAAGCACGGACTTGTGCCTCGGAGAATTCACATTTTTCCCCACCTGCCAGGTGAGGGTTGTTAGATTTTATGTCAGTTGCCTGCTCCTCCTCTCCTCCTCTCCTCCTCATCTCCTCCTCCTCTCCTCCTCCTCCTCGTCGTCCTCCTCCTCGTCGTCCTCCTCGTCGTCCTCCTCGTCCTCCTCGTCCTCCTCGTCCAACTGCGACCCGCGATCCACAGTGTTCTCTGTCGGACCTCAACCACGACCATCCATGCTCAGTGCTTGGATGGGCAGGCCTCTTGTATCTAGATGGCCGACTTGCACAACTTATAACATAACTTGCAAGTGGTGTAACACCAGTTGTATCTTCGCTAACATCATGTTGGCGAACTTATAAGTTGCCAGCGTTACTTGGTGAACTTCTATGTAGGAGCCTTCAACTTATATGTTGTGCAAGTATGTTGGCCAACATACGCCCTACTTAAGGGAGATAAACGTAAGTTCCACAAGTAGGTTTTGTGGAACTTACACTACTTATCAATAAGTGCTCTATGTTAGTTGGCCTACTTTGCTAAGTAGGCTAAGTAGAGATATAAGTAGCAGGCCAACTAACAATATATGTATATATTTGTATATATATAGATACGGCAGGGGAACAAGATATGAAAAGATATGTGTTATACTAGAGTGTTTGTCTCTGCAATCCCCCTGGTAAAGTGCGGTTGTAGTGTTGTTTTCCTTCATTTGGGCTTGTCATATGTCAATCCATCCACCCACCAAACACGAATACGTACATCCAACATGTTTTTTTTCAAAGGTATGAACGGGTTTGGATATGTTTGGGCATGGTGTTTTTTTGGCCCCATCATGGGTAGCTGAAATCAAGAGACTTATTTTGATATGATATGATATGATATGATTAATATGTTTCTCAGTTCCCCCTTTGGCGGTCCAACAAAACGAATTATATAAATTGTTTGTCCCAAAAGAAGATCTAAAAACCAGAAATATCATTGCATGCGTACACAACGCCCCTGGATAGATACATATATACATATTCAGATTCACAGATATATATATATATATATATTACACATTTACACATGTCTTTATACGCATTCAGACATCCATACATCTACAAGGATGTATACTATACATATGTACACACACACACACACATATATATATAACCGGGGCCAACGTCACGCCCCGGCACGGCTGGACCTGCATTGGCGCCGCGGCTGCCTGCAAACGCAGGCAGAGCTGCCCGATTGTGGTGGCAGGGTTTTGAAGGGATATATATATATATATGGATGTGTCTGAAAATGGTTCCTTATTGGTTTCTCAAATAACAATTTGGAGGGCATATACCAGGCCCATGTTCAAACATGTCCATCCATATATATATATATAAAAATAATTTCAGAAAACAGTAACAATTAAAGAAAATATTTTGGTGCAGTCCAACATATTTACACGGACCCATTGGCAAATCACGTCAAATTGTCTGATATATTAATATATTAAAATATTGATTTGATGGCATGAATTGTTTGCTTTTTGTTGGGGTGCTGGTAGCGATCATAAGGGTTCCCCATGTAAGCTAGCTTACTAAACTATGAAACATGGGTAAGTAGTGGGATTGCAAGGGGATTAGCCATCTACCTATGATGTATGTACCATATTATTCAATTTCAGTTTGGGGGTATGGGGGAACTATTATCCTATATATATATGTATGTATGTATGTATGTTTGTATGTATGTATGTATGTGTATGTATGTATGTATCATATTATTTCAGGTGTATGCTAGAGGCGTAACAGGTGGGAACGCGGTTTCATCTCATGTCAGAGAATGCACGCATGAGCAGGGCATGGCAAGCTCGCTCCAGCAGGGATGGACCTTCATCTCGCTGTTCCACCGCTAGATTTTTTGCTGATCCATATATTGGGGAACTGTAGGAAAGAGAGCCATGGATCCAACTGTTAGGCAAGAGATTGCCGACGCAGTCAAGGCAGCTGAACGTGATCAGCTGGTGCAAGGAGCCACACGTCTGCTTAACATCCTCCAGAAGCATGGCTTGGTGGTGAAACAGCAGCTTGTTCCAGACCAAGTGGGCACGCACCCTGCCAACAGGGACGGTCTGGGTCTGAATTCGCATGACATCATGGAACTGATTGCCGCCATTTGTGAAGTTGGCTTCGATGACAGTGTGCCAAACCCTTTGTGCATTGAGATCCCTTCGACCGATAGGCAGATCCACGGTTTCAACAAGGTTTTGGTTGAGCAGAGCAACGGAGTTCTGCCAGAACTGAATGCCAATGTCATGAAGTATGCGAGCATTTCATGCTCGCATACAAATGCAGCCTTGAGGTGCCTGTCTCATGGGTCAGCGGGATGCCCAGGCATGCATGATGACTTGATGGTTTTGGGCCGCTTCTCCCTTGAGCTCCTTGGGAGGAAGGATCCAACCTTCCTGGCAGCGTGCCAGCACGGCTTGACGTGGCGAGTGATCAGTCACCAAGTGGTGACTGAATTCCCAGACGTGCCAAGTTTGCTGCAGAGTGCCCTCAATGCCAGTGGCCACCTGGGCAAGCCTGAACATGAGGTCCAGGTTTTGCGCAGAATCTACAACTTGATCCAGATCCAAGGAGGCAAGCCATGGAGTGATGTGAAGGCCACCATCTTGAGGAGCAGACCGGCCTGCTCAGCTGCAGCGCCATATATGCATCGGTTTGTGCAGAAGATGTCATTCGGTGCTCCTGGGCTTTGGGAGAGGGTGGAAACCTTCCTGAAGACGTCGGCCAACAGTGGCAGGCAGCTTGGGCCGGAATTCTTCGAAAGCTTAGCTTGCGAGCCAAAGCCAGCAACCTCGGATGCATGCATCTACCTGAGGCATGCCATGCTCCTGGCAGCTTACACGATTCCTGTCACCAAGTTCCTCACAGATCAGGATGTCAAGAGGTTGTTGTCCAAGGATTTGAAAGCAAAGGCTGAGAGTGCCAATCAGCTCATCATCAAATGCTGGAAGCTTGTGAGAGACCACCAAAGCATCAAGTTGGATTTCCCTATCCAAACCGCCATGGCAGCCTTTGAGATTGACCTCATCCTGATGCTTCTCCACAAGCGACATGCATCTCTTGTTGTCGCACTCACCGAGGGTGAGGCAGCGTGCAAGTTGATGGACTCCATTGAAGTCTTGCAGGGCATCAGACCTTCGAATGAGTGGGATGGATCGAGGCCGTCGACCAGCCTGGACCCTCAAGGTTCCAATCCTGAAGAGATCCTAGTTTGACAAGTGGACCATTTCTATATAATAACTCTGACATATTCCAATTTGAAGAACCCTTTTATTATAATATAGTTGAGTTGGGATATATCATGCAGGGGTCCATGGAGACTTTGAGTTCCCTTTTGATGAAATCCTTTAAATCAATATCAATATATATATATACATATATTTAATATATATATATATATTTATTACATATATATATATACATATACATATATATATATATATACATATACATATATATATATATATCGCTATACATGTTTGCTTCTAGGGAAATTCAAACATTATTGGTCACGCGACAATCGTTTTGAGCAAAGGACAGTGCGGAACTTCACAGATGGCCTATCCAGCCCTGAGATGGTGGCCAAGGAGCATGGCTTTGAAGTGGGCAAGTACATCCGTCGGAAGGCTGACAAATGCATTGGCAAGATTGAAAGTTTTCATGGCAACAAAGTCCGCATCTCTATCGAGGAAGGCCCTCTCATCGCTGGGAAGGCTGAGCTATCGGTGGAAGTTTTACTTTCTGGAAAGTGGAAAGTCATTGAGATGAAAGACAAGCCTGAGCAGGTGAAGTTCAACTCACCGGTCCTTTCACTGGAGTGGCAGACACAGGTCATCAAAGCCCAGATCGTGCAAAAGTTGTGGGAGATGGAACGAGACTGCCAGCATGTTGCGGCAAACCTCACTGTCCAGGTGAAGCCCAAGAGTGTCTTCACCACGGCACCATTCCCCAAGCATCAACTCAAGCTGGTCCCGGCTTCTTGGAAGGTGGACGCAGTGGACGTTGGCAATCCGATTCTCAAGGACAAATTGGGTTTGTGTTTGGGTCAGTGGTCCCTTGCGCCTGGAGCAGACCCGAAGCATGTCTTCTACATCCAAGGGGTTTACATTCCTGACAAAGATGGAAACACGAACAAATCATTCTTGGCCCCGTTTTGGTTTGTGAAGTCATCGACCAAGGCTGAAGAAGCCAACCTAGAGTTTCACCCCAAGGTGTTGAAATACGACAAAGAAAACAGGCATCAGCAAGTGCCTATCTTGAGAAACATCAAGGCTTTGAGTGCTGAAGAAGAGCTTGTGTGCTATATTCCGGCCAAAGAGCCAGAGCCAGAACATCTCCACATTCTCTCTGCTCCTGCCAAACGGCAGAGGACCAAGGGTTCTACTGCATAAAGCAGGCATGAGCAGGGTGCAGCGCCATTCTTAGGACAGCAGATTGTGCAGAGTTGGTCAGAATTGGTCCCCATGGTTTCACAGGTGTGCAACTTCAAAGCAATGAGTATGAAGTGGTGTCCTTTGTTCATAGTATGGTGTCTGCTTTGGATGGTGCTGTGACAAGGTGGTTCGTCCTATAAGCCCTTAAGGTACAGTTGGTACAGGCATTTTTGGATATGATCGACATGGCTTGCAATGGCTTGGAAAACGTCAAAAAGGGCAAGCTGTTTCCTCAGCGCTCACAGGGTTTCATCTCATTTAGTTTGCACAGCGAGATGCCCCACAGCATCCCTGCTGGAGCGAGCACAAGTGCCCTGCTCTTGGCTTCTGTCATTTCTGCCAGGCCTACTTGAGTTTGGCAGCGCTAAACTTGCTGGTTGGGGCTCCCAATTGGTATCCTGGGCTGGGAGCGTGGCTGCACAAAGACGCATATTTCATACATTGCTTCAAAACAAATGCAAGAATTCATCCCATCATCATGTGGCAAAAACTGATGCCACTCTTATTCCTTGCACTCGCTGTGACGCAGGGCATTCATTTCTAGCTCGCGGCAGCAGGGTCAAGGCTTTTCAAACCAGTAGAAAGGGCATAGGAACGTCTTAGTGCTGTAGTTGCCATGTCGAGCCATGGGTCAGATGATGGCGGTGAGCATCGATCAGAGCAGACACTCACGCTTGAGAAGGCCTGGGTGCTCAGAGGTGCAAAGTCTCAGCGCTTGTGGCTGCCTGAGATTCGTGAGGTCCAGGGCTGCATGTTCATCAAGCTCAGCAAGTTCGACAGGGCGCTCACATGGTGGGCCCTTGGAGAATCATTGGATATGAGGGCTGGTAAGGGCAGGAGTTGCAATGTCCAGGGGTTTGACACATGGTTGGACCTCCGGAAGGCTGCCTCTTCGGCTGCTGTCCATGAAGCCTTGGAACATGACGATGTGCCCAATGAGAAAGAGCAAAAGAGGAAGGGGCGTATTGTTCGAGAAGGAGACAAAGACCTGCTGTCGCAGCCATGGGTCATCACCACCCTCCCTGCGGTGTCCCATGATGGCAAGGAGTGCGGGCCGCTTGCCGTCAAGTGCCTCTATGGCATCAGCACTCCAGACCTTTGGGTTGAGTTCTCGCATGACACCATGATGTGGTTCAGGGCAATGGTTCGATCTGACCGAGATGCTGAGAAGTGGGGCCGCACACGTGAGCGCAAGAAGGTAAAATCATCCCCCAAAAAACCATCATCCCCCAAGAAGGATAAGACAGCAGCATCCCCAAAGAAGGCAGCTACTAAGACTAAGAAGGGAGTCTCTCCCAAGCGACGTGTTTTGAAGTCCATGAGTCCTTCCAAAAAGTGACGGCATGAAAGTAGGACATAGCCGGTTTGAGGCAATTGTTTTGAGGACGTTTTGCAAAGTCCACTTCACTCCGCTTACCGTGTGACACGCAGAAGAGATCTGAGAAGCAGAGCCCCAGCGCTCTGGAGATGGAAAACAACTAAATGCTTTCCACTGCTGACATGTGCATTTTTTTGGACGGATTGTGAACCAAGCATTCTTCACATGGCATCATTTAATTTACATGAGAATGTCTCAAAATACGGGGCGCCTGGAACTATTGAACCCTTGATTAAAACATAAAGTTTTAAGCACCCCTGTTTTAAGACATTCCCATGTAGTGGTTCCCAAAAACCCATTCCAAAACACTTAGATTTTGTGGGGTGCAAATTTTGAATTAAGGGTTGTTGATTGTTGCAGTGCTGGGGCACTACATTTCGTTGCAAAACTTCTCATTGTCTGCGCATTTACCTATAATGGTCAAGATACATAAATGGGCATTTGGTGGGGCACATGGTTTGGAACCATGGTGAGGCTTATTGGGTAAGAACCAGAATGCCACATATGGTTCATTTGTGAGGGCTAGAGCAAGGGGTTATTTTTCAGGGGATTGGCTCTTGTAGTTTCACTTTGTATCTATATAAAATGGGCTAACGCCCTGGTGCCGCCGACCCCTTTTCAAGGGTGGAGGAAGAAGTTCGCAGACATATAGCCACTGAAGAAGCCGAGCTAACGCCCAGGCCTAGCGGATGCCGTCGGAGGGGCGAGTCAAGAGGCGACGCAGATTTGGAACGAGTTGCCGGCGTGCATCTTGGTCCGGTTCAAGACCAAGACCACCTGGCGTGTCGAAGGGATTGATGAAGACAACGTTTTTCCCGTAGCGCCGCAAAAGAAGCCGTGGTATCTGGACAAGGGGCGGAAGCGGCCAGTACTCCGTGTCACGCGGAAGCAGTTTCCATTGGCTCCAGGGTTTGCCGCCACCGCCCACGCAGCCCAAGGGCAAACGTGCAAAGAAGGCGTGGTCATGGACATGCACATTGGGGAAGCAGGCGACCCATTGACAGCTTACATTGCATTAACGCGAGTCCAAGACAGGTATGGTTTGTTTGTGTACCGACCGTTCCCTGCAGCACCATTTCAAAAAGAGGCAAAAGTAGGACGGGAATTGCTGTTGCGGTTCTGGGGTGGTGAAAAAATGGATTGGAGGGCGCTGCGAGCGAAATACCGAGACGAAAGACAATGCAAAGAATGTAATGAAGCAAAGCCGGCGTCTGCATTCACGGCTGGTCGATGGAAACGAGCAGATGCGGCGAGAGTATGCAAGGAATGCATTCGTAGGCACGTTGAAGCGCAGCAGCCGTGGCAATGCATGGCCTGCACGGCGTGGAAACAGGAAGATGCATTCAAGACAGAACATGCAAGGCCACAAGCCACATTTTATCGTATTTGTAAGACGTGCGAACAGACACAAGTGTGTAGTGTTTGCAATACACGCAAGGACGAAAAGAAATTTTCTGGCGGGGCCTGGAAACGAGCACGCAGGGGCGGTAGAGTGTGTCTAGATTGTTCAAGTAGAGCATGGGGCTGGTGGAGATGCAGCATCTGCAAGGTAAAGCAAGCAGCGTGCGCTTTTGAATCTTGGCTGGCGCAACATCAGTCTTGTAATGGTGACCAAGTCTGTAGCAACTGCTGGCAGTGCCCCATTCCCCGGGGAAGCATCAGCAAAGCGGTACAGCGGGTAGCGGCAACGCAGGCGAAAGTGGCGAGAAGGGCAGCGGAAGAAAAAAAGGCACGCGCCATCGCTGATGTCTGGGATGCCATCGCGGAACGAAAACGGAAGAGGGAACAGGAGAGCCCCCAAAGGAAGGAAGCAGAGCCGAAGGCAAAACAGCGCAGACAAGAGAACGGAACAGAAATGACCACAGAGGGGCCTGCAGAGGTACATGGCCAACAGGACGACAGCAACGGACGGCAGAGGGCGGTGCGGCCAAGAAAGGCAGCAGAAGCCATGGCCAAGGGCAAGATTTTCCAATACGTGTGCCCGCATTGCAAGCAGTCTGTAAGCAGTACCTTACGAACAGGCCAAGTCAATCACCGCCGCACATGCGGTAACTTTTTCCGAGTCAGGGAAGGACGCCCCTGTGCGAAACAGTATGACTACGTTTGTCCCACCTGCAATGGGCATGTGGCCAGTAACGTGGCAACAGGGCCAATAGACCATCGAGCAGTCTGTGGGCACCAATTTTCTGTTCAGGATGGCGTTGTGAAAGAGAAAGGCGTAGTTTACAGGTGTCCATTTTGCAAAAGAAATGTGAGAAGCGATGTCAGGACAGGGCAAATAAACCATCGAACAGTCTGTGGGAACCAATTTTCTGTTCAGGATGGCGTTGTGAAAGAGAAAGGCATCGTTTACAGGTGTCCATTTTGCAGAGAAAGTGTGAGAAGCGATATCAGGACAGGGCGAATCAACCATCGAACAGTCTGTGGGAACCAATTTTATGTGAAGGACGGTGCGGTCAGCAAGACAACACGGTGTCATGCGCACAGTTGCCCGGTGTGCTCAACGGTTGTTTGGTCATCGCAGTCATGTGGGCGCATTGCGGTGACGCATGTCACGCCGTCGGGAAAACGATGCGAGATGAAACATTGGCACGTTCCCGACAAAAAGTCAAAGAAAAAAAGGAAATGAAATAGAAAGACGCTGCGCTAGCCGTAGGAACAGATGGCACTGGCAAAACCCCTGCCGCGAAGCATTTGAGAGGTGTGAAAGCTGGCAAACGGAAGGGATGTGCGCGGGAACAACAGACGCGATGGAAGCAAACGGCGGGCGTCAACAGTCCCCCAACAAATGCCTGCGGCCAGAGTCTCTGGTGAAAGCTGCTGCCAAGGATTTTGAAAGTTTTGACGATTGGAAGGCTGGCTGCAACGCTGGAACAGCAAAGGCTTACCGCCACACGGTTTGGTGGAAGCTGCCGGGAGGGAGTAAGGGATTGAACGCTGGCAAACGGCAGGCTTGAACGCCCTAACAACAGAGGCTATGTGCAGGCAAACGGCAGGCTGCAACGCTGGAACAGCAGGGGCTGACGGCCACAGGGCTTGGTGCAACCGGCCGGCGGAGCATTTTAAGCGTTTTAAAGTTTGAAGCTGGCAATCGGCAGGCTTGAATGCCCTAACAACAAAGGCTATGTGCAGGCAAACGGCAGGCTGCAACGCTGGAACAACAGAGGCTATGTGCAGGCAAACTGCAGGCTGCGACGCTGGAACAGCAGGGGCTCACGGCCACAGGGCTTGGTGCAACCGGCCGGCAGAGCATTTTAAGCGTTATAAGGGTTTGAAGGCTGGCAAACGGCAGGCTGGAACGCCCTAACAACAGGGGCTATGTACAGGCAAACGGCAGGCTGCAACGCTGGAACAGCAGGGGCTCACGGCCACAGGGCTTGGTGCAACCGGCCGGCGAAGCATTTTAAGCGTTATAAGGGTTTGAAGGCTGGCAAACGGCAGGCTGGAACGCCTTAACAACAGAGGCTATGTACAGGCAAACGGCAGGCTGCAACGCTGGAACAGCAGGGGCTCACGGCCACAGGGCTTGGTGCAACCGGCCGGCGAAACATTTTAAGCGTTTGAAGGGTTTGAAGGCTGGCAAACGGCAGGCTTGAACGCCCTAAGAACAGAGGCTATGTGGAGGCAAACGGCAGGCTGCCACGCTGGAACAGCAAGGGCTCACGGCCACAGGGCTTGGTGCAACCGGCCGGCGGAGCATTTTAAGCATTTTAAGGGTTTGAAGCCTGGCAAACGGCAGGCTTGAACGCCCTAACAACAGAGGCGGCCACAGGGCTTGGTGCAACCGGCCGGCGGAACATTTTAAGCATTGTAAGGGTTTGAAGGCTGGCAAACGGCAGGCTTGAACGCCCTAACAACAGAGGCTATGTGCACGCAAACGGCAGGGGCCACAGGGCTTGGTGCAACCGGCCGGCGGAGCATTTTAAGCATTTTAAGGGTTTGAAGCCTGGCAAACGGCAGGCTTGAACGCCCTAACAACAGAGGCTATGTGCAGGCAAACGGCAGGCTGCAACGCTGGAACAGCAGGGGCTCACGGCCACAGGCCTTGGTGCAACCGGCCGGCGGAGCATTTTAAGCGTTATAAGGGTTTGAAGGCTGGCAAACGGCAGGCTTGAACGCCCTAACAACAGAGGCTATGTGCAGGCAAACGAGAGGCTGCAATGCTGGAACAGCAGGGGCTCACGGCCACAGGGCTGGTGCAACCGGCCGGCGGAGCATTTTAAGCATTTGAAGGGTTTGAAGGCTGGCAAACGGCAGGCTTGAACGCCCTAACAACAGAGGCTATGTGCAGGCAAACGGCAGGCTGCCACGCTGGAGCAGCAAGGGCTCACGGCCACAGGGCTTGGTGCAACCGGCCGGCGGAGCATTTTAAGCATTGTAAGGGTTTGAAGCCTGGCAAACGGCAGGCTTGAACGCCCTAACAACAGAGGCGGCCACAGGGCTTGGTGCAACCGGCCGGCGGAACATTTTAAGCATTGTAAGGGTTTGAAGGCTGGCAAACGGCAGGCTTGAACGCCCTAACAACAGAGGCTATGTGCACGCAAACGGCAGGGGCCACAGGGCTTGGTGCAACCGGCCGGCGCATCATTTTAAGCATTTTAAGGGTTTGAAGCCTGGCAAACGGCAGGCTTGAACGCCCTAACAACAGAGGCTATGTGCAGGCAAACGAGAGGCTGCAATGCTGGAACAGCAGGGGCTCACGGCCACAGGGCTGGTGCAACCGGCCGGCGGAGCATTTTAAGCATTTGAAGGGTTTGAAGGCTGGCAAACGGCAGGCTTGAACGCCCTAACAACAGAGGCTATGTGCAGGCAAACGGCAGGCTGCCACGCTGGAGCAGCAAGGGCTCACGGCCACAGGGCTTGGTGCAACCGGCCGGCGGAGCATTTTAAGCATTTTAAGGGTTTGAAGCCTGGCAAACGGCAGGCTTGAACGCCCTAACAACAGAGGCGGCCACAGGGCTTGGTGCAACCGGCCGGCGGAACATTTTAAGCATTGTAAGGGTTTGAAGGCTGGCAAACGGCAGGCTTGAACGCCCTAACAACAGAGGCTATGTGCACGCAAACGGCAGGGGCCACAGGGCTTGGTGCAACCGGCCGGCGGAGCATTTTAAGCATTTTAAGGGTTTGAAGCCTGGCAAACGGCAGGCTTGAACGCCCTAAGAACAGAGTCTATGTGCAGGCAAACGGCAGGCTGCAACGCTGGAACAGCAGGGGCTCGCGGCCACAGGGCTTGGTGCAAAGGCCGGCGGAGCAGTTTAAGCATTTGAAGGGAGCTATGCAGGCGAGGCTTACGGCCACAGGCCTGGGTGGAAGCCTTGGACAATGTCAAGGCCAAACGGCCACAGGCCTGGGTGGAAGCCTTGGACAATGTGAAGGCCATGGCCGTGACAAAGCAGGTTCCACACCTCCGGTGGTCCCAGGCGCCGCCCCTGCCTTGGCGAAGGCCGGGGTCGGCGGATATCGTTGGGATTTGGGCCACACATGTTGGGTACTCTGAGGGTTGACCCCAAAGTGAATTTTAAAAACAACTTGTAGGCGGAAACATGATTGTTGGCTGTTCAGGGATCAGTTTCAACCCTGCACTGGGTCACTGCGGCAACCTCTGTTTTGCGGCTCATGGTCTAAGACTGTGACATTTTTTCACGGGTTTAGCAGCTCAACCACATGCCGTGTTTATACATTAAACCAGAGTGAAAATTAACAAGGTGAACCATGTCGAACTTAGCATGTCTAAAAGAGGTTGAACCATGTTGAGTCTTACATGTCTACAAGAGGCTGAATCCCAATATTTTCACGGTGGCACGGTCACAGCCAACTGCATCTATAGCTGTGCTCACAGCCGTTGGCCGCTGCCCCATTGGCCGCTGCTGCATCGCGCACTGCTGCTGGATTGCGCGCTGGCTGCTGGGAGTTGGCGCGCGCTGCAGGGATTGCGCGCTGTGATGGCAGACGACGCTCCCAAGGATTGGGGGGTAGGTATTAGTGTATTTAAAAGGCAGGAAATTAAGAACACCCTTGGTCACAACATCATGAAAAGATCAATGAGCAAGCTGTATCTTGTTCCCACCGTTCTGTTCACTTCACCCAATCTGCCATGTTCCATCCGTCTCTGGTCTGTTTGGTCTGGTGCAGGAAGATGCTGCCTCTGCCCTGGAGTCCGATGCTGCCAAGGACCGGTGGGCGGTTGGCTGTTAGGTTTCTGGGAGGATTTCATATTGGGAGGTGTTGGGCTCTGATGTTGCAACGTGTTTTCATCATCCAAGTGCTCCCCGCCCATTTCCACACGACCATGTTCGAGTTCATGTCTTCTTCAGAACGGCACTGCAGGACGCTGCCCTCCGGAGAGCGCTGTGCCAGACGCTGTGGGAGACCGAGGGCTCTGGCCCATACTATGATGGTGGCGCTGGGCCTGATGACGAGGACATACAATGGGTGGATGTGAAAGAGGAGCAGAATGAATGGGAAGAATGGGAGCCCTGGGCCGAATGGGAACCTGAGGCTGACCCGTATGAAGAACATGGAGGGGAGCACCAACAACATGGAGGGGAGCACCAACAACATGGAGGGGAGCACCAACAACATGGAGGGGAGCACCCAAGCTCATCCAAAGGTGACCCATTGCCACCTCCGCCACCGCCACCTCTTCCAGGTGGACCCGAGGTGAACCCAAAGAGTTTGAACTGGGACTACAACAGCAGAGACCGATATGAATGGGGGAACCGGGGTGAGACCTGGGGACATGGATGGAATGAACCATCATGGAAATCATGGAAAAACAAGGGCTGGCATGAACCATGGAGATCCACCAACACCAAAAACTACCAGAAAAAAGCCCCGTGGGCAAAGCGCAAGAGAACAGCAGAGGGGCAGTATGTGAAGGGAGGATTCCAAGATCATGATGGAAACTTCTGGCAGTGCCTTGTTTTAAGTTCGTTTTTTGTTCATGGGGATTGGACATGGTTGCAACATCCAGTCATTCATCGAGTCAACATGATAGTAGGGCCCCCATGGATGTCAAGTGACCTACAAAGAGTACTTCAACCCAACAGTATTCCAATAGATCTATCAAAGCTAACAATTCAGTTTATCTTCTACAATTAGTCTGAATATATGTTTGCAGACAATCCATACCCCAGATATGTGCATCTTATACACATATATATATGATTCTTACATATAAACAACAGACAAATGTATCTATCCTTCACGTCCACAATGGCTGCAACATGTTGTAACCCGTTCCATCTCAGGCATGGATCGGGCAGACAGCGGAAGCGCATCAGAGGGAGCGGGTCCACTGCCGTAATGGCATTAGAGGTGGCTGGAACTGTTGCCCAGGCAATGCTGGCAACCCAGCAAAGAACGGGGTGAGAGGCACGGGAAACTAATCAAACATCACCCACCACCAGGTAAGGGCATTTCAGTAGCTCAATTTCTAATGAGTAGCATGGCCATTGGTCACAAACAGGAATGGCGGCGTCTGAGCCAACTCAACTGTGTTTTGGAATTGTGCCATCTCACCATCCGTTGCAGCGCATAGGCGATGAGAAATTGGGATGTGAAGCAACTCAAAATATCTTAAAATCACCCATCAGCCAGAGCAGGTGGTAAAAACAACCACCAGATACTATCAGCATTTATTTGCAAAGTGTTGCCTTCACGATGCATCCCGTGCATTTTGTCACACCATTCAGCTGGATTGGACTGACCCAATGTTTGCATTCAAATTGGTTTACATTGTTTCAAGTCTATTCATCAGGGCAAGGGATAGAATTGAATTCATCATTGGATACCCAAAAAAGGTTTTGAATTATGATTCCAAGGGCGGTCCAACCAGCTGGAATATAGGAGCTGCTGGGCGGTTCCATGGGCTCTAGGGAACTTGATAGCATCCACCCAACAAAACCCACCTATTGTTGAACAACAATACGTGTTTGGGCTATTTAAGAACCTATTATCGTTTAACAATAGGTATGCCATTCTGGTGGTAGATCTATTGTTGTTCAACAATAGGGCTGTGATGGGGCTGCCAACCTATTATCGTTCAACAATAGGGCTGGGGATGTGGCTGCCGACCTATTATCGTTCAACAATAGGGCCCCTTTGGTGACCCATTCCTATTGTTAAACAACAATAGACCATGTATTTCAGAAAATCATGTTTTGGATTCACGGGTGCTCCAAGTTTACCTCATCAGGTCATTAGCCACTGACTATAAAGACACTTTCGAAGGGACAGTATGACATGCAAAGGGCCCTGCATGGAACAATTTTCCCGGCTATGCGGTGCTTGCAACACAGACCAAGCAACACCGACAACCGACAGGAATGTCGTGAGATGCCAAAAAGAACACAGCTGAAAGACATCCGGGGTGGTTTGTGCCGGTATGGAAGAAACGAAATGGGATTCAAAGTGCGTTCACATGTTGTTAGGTGTACTTAGTTTTACAAGTATGGTCTCTATTGTGATTGTTTAAGTTTTGATCCACCTCCCCTAGATAGTGTTCAACCGGCATTCAACATCATGCGGCTATCCCTGCAACAGCCTTGCGTCTTAGAGGGGTGATGTAGGGCGTTCATATCATTTGCATTTGCAACCAGTGGGATTAAACAGAGCAGTATTCAGTGTTCAAATTCGCTTTACCTCCAGGGTGTAACGACCAGTTGTGCGATCCATCCACGTGTGCGTCATGGCTGCATCTCCTATTCCCAGTGCTGCCAGTCTCAGTGATGGTGAGAGTGCATCTACTGTGGTACTTGGTGATGACCCCCCAGTTCCTGTGGATGATGGTTTGTTCTGGGATATCAACATTTGCCCATCAGACCCAATTGGTTGGACGTCTTTCGGGTTGTTGGGGCCCATGTTCAATTCCAAGAACGAGTGCAAGTGGCGCAGGCTTAGTGTCACTCAGACGGTGAGGATGCAACAGAAGGTAGGCTACGTGTTCATCCAAGGTTTGAGCGGTGGCTTTTTCAAACATGATGTTGAAGATCAGGTTCAATTTGAGGGGAATGTCACGGTGTACCGTTTGGTACACAAAGGCACTGGCCACAGCATCCTGATTCGATCCATGCCCAAGGGTTCGTTCGTGGGATCAGTGTTCTTGACATTGGAGCACAATGACACTTTGTACATCAAAGTGCACAGCAATATCAACCCTGAGAAGATTTTGTTCTTGCACAAACTCTACCACTGCAAGTCCATGACTCGTCGTGATTTGACCTACATGGTTTGGAAGTATATAAGCTGCATTTGAAATCTTTTGGTTTTGTTACTTTCCTATCTTTTGTTCTCCCCTTTACAAGTGTAGAGGGTCGCATGTTGTCCTCTGCCTGTCTCCTCTATATAGGTCCCTTGTCGAGAAGCGCAAAGCCGGGGCGTGGCACAAGGTTTCGTTGTGCATGAGTCGCTCCGGAATGCCTGTTCCCAACACAATCTTTGACAATCGCACAAAGGTGAAGAGTATCACACGTACCCCAGTGGCATTTAGAACTGTAGGGGAATAACAGCGAGATGTTGGTGACATCCCTGCTGGAGCGAGCACATGTGCCCTGCTCTATAGCCCTCACACCTCCTGTAAATCTCACATGCACCTCTTGCGGTCGCATCATTGGCAAGCAGAAGCAGGTGCAGGTCTATGTTGACCAGAACTACAAGGGCGTCCATCTCCAGCCGTGAGGGCGTTCTTCGATGGACCCGCCTGCAGTGGTGCTCTTGGCATAGCTCAACCCCGGCTGAGTAGCATCCATCAAGTCTCCTCAGACTTAGGCGCTGTTTTTGATTGCGTTGATTGCACAGGATCATCACACATAGACCCAGTGTATAGATGAGTCGTTGGTGCAAAACAAAAAGCAGGGACAAGGTCACCTGACCGGGTCTCGCGGACGCAGGGCTGCCAGAGCTCGTGCCCATATAGTGATGTCACTAGTATTTAGTCATATGTTGTGCAACACCAGTCAGTGCATAACCTTTCATTTGAAAGGGTTTCACAGCTTGATGAGAATCATTGGCCTTCATTTTTGACTCATTGCCTTTCAATTGATCTGGCCACATCTTATCGCAGAAATTCTTGTTCTGAGCGTGTATACGACTGGCACTGTGAACCATGGATGTCGTGCGAGACCTTGAAGCTACAGGTAGGTTTGTGAGCACAATGAACAACCCGGATGCTCAGGAGCAACAGGTGGTCACCTGGTGCCAGAGGTTGGGTGGGATGGTGATGACTCCGGGCCTGGCTGTCGAGCTTGCGACACAGATAGCCGCAGGCCCGTGGACCAATGCACAGCGGGACCGCCTCAACCAGGCGGTCAACAGTGTGTTGGTCCGAAATGGCCAGAACACCAGAAGGGGGCTCCAGGCTTGTGGGAACTTCAAGGCCTACCTATCTGCTGGTGACCTCTCGGCTTTGGAGTCAAGCGAGACTTCGTACCTCGCAAAAGTGGACGTGATCACCAGCAGAATGCTTCGGATCGGACTTCATTGCCCAGCAGAGACGTGCCTTGGCGCAATTGTGTCCATGGTGCATCATCAAAGCTCTGATGATGAACTCAAAACCATGCTCGAAGATTACAAAAAGGCTTTGAAGAACAAGAAGAAGGTGGCACCAAAACCTGCAGTGCATCTCTTGCAGTACCCTGTGGATCCCCATGACTTGCCAAAGGAGCTGCTTGCTAGTGGCTGGGATCAAGCTGATCCAGCGGCACGTGTCAATGTGGGACCTGATGACTTGAGGCCTCTTGGACCTCTTAGGCACCACAACAAAAGGCTTGCCAAGAACAGGGTCCCAGATCTGGCCATGGCATCCGGATCAGGTGCAGCCGGTGGTGTGCAGGGCATGCTCATGAACATGATGATGCAGCAGCAGCAGATGTTCATGCAGTGCATGACAGGACAAGGTCAAGCTGCAGAACTACCAGGTCTCCATCTTTTCAAGCCCAAAACCTGTGGCCAGAAGAAACAGCTGGCATTGACTGATCAGACTCAACCTGCAGAGACTGCAGTTGCGTCAACTGCAGCTGCTCCATCAGCTGCAGCTGCTCCATCAGAGCCTGCAGCTGCTCCATCAGAGCCTGCAGCTGAGGTGCCCAAGGCAACTGTTCAACAAGTTGCCACTCCTCAGCAGCGAACTGTGCTGCAGTTGCCTGCTGTGACTTCAGAGCCCATGAATGACCGTCCTGTTGTGTCAGCACAAGAGCAGGCACAGATGGTGGCCGATGCCACGCAGAACAGAAAGGTTGATAAGGGGCCCAAGCCAAAGTCAAAGGCAAAGGCCACTGCCAAGGCCAAGGGAAGCACCAAGAGTGCACCTAAGGCAAAGGCTCCTCCCAAGCCCAAAGCCAAGGGGAAGGCCAAAGCAGCCCCTGTGCCGCCTGTGGCAGTGATGAGCAGAGGTCAACGTCCTCTCGAACCTTTCACGGTGAATGGCAGGGTTCTGACCCCAACCTTCAGGACGAAGCTGTACCCAAACGGGTGCAGCAAATGCAGATTCCGAACTGGATGCACCAAGTCCTGCTGGAATGACCGCAAGTTCTGAGTCCTATCGTTGCTTCGATTGATTGGCATGAGCTGCTGCTCACCGCACATTGAACTATTCTGATCGACAGCGTTGAAGCTACGATGATAGCTTTTGTTTGTATAAAGCACCTTGTCAATCAGCATGGGTCGCATCCTTCAGCTGCTGACATGTTTTGATTTCAGATAGTTTCGTTTTTGTATATTACAACTATTATATATTCATACATTTATATATATATATACACACATACATACTTATATATTATACTAAGGTTGTTTTCTGCCATGGTTTGTTGGTGGTGACGGGATGCATGGGGCTGCTGGCATGACACTGCTATACATACACCCAGTTCCAAAGATTGGAAAGCGCTTACCCATGTGGGGCAAGAGACCCTTTCGAGGCAATGAAGACTTAAAATTGTGACCGTGGTTTTCTGCAACCTGAACCTCCTCCTAATTACATCCAAGTATTTCTTACCTTCTGAGTTTCCTGACTCCTTCATGGTATGTAGATACCAATGGACCTGCCCTTTCTTCCCCGGATACCATAGTTGTGCAACCAACACCCATCGGCGCCCAGGCTTCATCTTCGTGACCAAGACCAGGCCGAGCCCTTCGACACGAACATGGGATAGGGGATTTTCTGCATGGTTCGTTCTCACGGGAGATAAATCAAAACATTCGCGGCTGAATCATTCTCAAGCTTGAAGCCTGATGAAGGGGTTACCGCATTTGCATCCAAACGTTCATGGCTGAAGGTTTCATTCTCAAGCTTGAAGCCTGATGAAGTGGTAAACAGATCATAGGGTGCATGTAGTTATCACCCAGTCATTTGTGCAAAGGTGATTCATGACAAACTCTTAGAAGCTTCCAAGTTTACCACATGATTGAACACAATTTTCACACAAGTTAATCGCAGGGTTCATGCCACGCGTGGACTCGCGCGGCAGGGTCTCATGGGTGAGCCCGCCGACAAAAAGGATCCAAGGTCAGTTTTCGTCTCAGGTCACCACAAGTCCTTTGTGACGCAATCAGGGTTGGTTGCAGTTCTGCAACATGTCCGACAACATGGGCTCCCAAGTGCGGTGAGCAGGAGGACGGTGAAACGGGAAAGGTCGCTGGCTCTTCCAAAGGACACACCGTTGGGGCCTCTTTGGGGTGAAGTTGAGGTGGAAATGCTGAAGGGTCCAAACAAGAAATACCCTATGATTAACCCCATGGCACTGCTGTGGTTTCTCTGCACTGAGTGCGTTGGGTTCAGGGATGCGTTCCGAAAACAAGTCGCCAAGCACCAGCCTTCATTGCAGACGCCACACAGTGTTTGCATATACCAGGATGAAATCCTACCTGGAAACCCATTACGTGTAACAAACGACAGGAAGTGACAATGCTGGTACTGGTCAATAGCTGAACTGTGGTATTTTTGCAGCGATGAAGATTTCTGGCTACACATTCTGGCGGTTAGATCATCAGAGGTCAAAAAATGAAGTCTGGAACTGCTCAGTTGTTCAAACTTGTGGTGGAAAAATTCTACGCCTTCCCATATTCCATGCAGAATGGAGTGATGCTGCCACTTGTGGAGACAAGGGTCATGTGGCATGGGCGGCTGGCTGTAATTCTGGGAGATGAAGTAGCATTAAAAAATTGCCTGAGCTTCAAAGGAGCGGCAGGCACATTGCCTTGTCCGCTCTGCCGCAACGTATGTCAGTGGTCAAGTGATTTGCACACCCATGACCAATCAGGATTTCTCATCCCACATACGGAGAGCAACACAGCTCTCATGGTGCCTCATACCGCGGACTCCATCAGAGAGGCCATGCACTTGCTGAGAACGCAACACAGCGTCTTGAACAAATCCAAATTCGAGGCCTTGGAGAAAAATTTGGGGCTGCTGTATCAACCAGAGGGAGCCATGTACGATGACCAGTTCCATTCTCGGTTCCTACATGGTCCATTGGGCAGTTTGCAGTTTGACTGGATGCATTGTTATTGCGTTTCTGGGCCATGAACCATGAGATAGGCTTGATGATGGAGTCATTGGGAGGATTGCTCAGTCACTGGCCATTTAATTCTGGGGTATGATTTTGATTTGTTTCCCTCCATCATTTCCTGAATATACTTTTATATCTCCCGTGCTGGAACATGTGTTATGGTGGTTTGTTCTAGCTGATCAACTTTCTTACCAGGCAATGATGAGCTTCATCAGTTTGTCACAGCCTGCGTGTGGCCAAAAAAGATTCAGGCAGCAAGTATGACTGGCTACCGACTCTTCGAGAAACGCACTGCTAATTCCGGAGAGCTGAAGGCTTCAGCTTCAGAGTTGTTGTCTGTCTACGGTGTTGTGCGGTTGGCAGTGGTCAGCAAGTTTCCCGATCTGAGCCTTCTGCCGCCACAGCCATCTTTTGCAGTGCGCAGTTTCTTGGCTGCTTGCCAGGTGTTAGATTTGCTTAGGAGAAGCATGTCTGAAGAGATATCTTCATATGAGCTCAAGTCTGCAGTGCAAACCCACCAGCAGCTGAGACTGGCTGCGCATGGTGGTGAGAATTACCAGCCAAAGATGCACTATGGTGGGCATCTCTTTCAACATGTTGAGAATCATCCCAAACTGTTGAGTTGTTTCTGCCACGAAAGGAAACACAAGCAAGTCAAACGATTTGCCAATGCCCAAACGAATCACTCTCAGGGAACCTCCTATGAAAAAAGCTTATTGGAGGAGGTGGTTCTTCTTCAGTCCACCGCACTCAAGGAAGATCAGACGAAACAAAGTTTCGCGCTTGTGTCACCAAAATCAGCTTCATTGGCTTTAACAGAACATGTCAAGCTTTTTTTGGGGCTGAAAGCATCAGAGCCTTTAGATGTTTCAGCATCACACGATGTTGTCCTCAAGCCAACCGAGCTTTGTTCTGTAAATGATGTAGTCCTAGTGAAAACAACCTGTGGCCAAGAATCTGTAGGCATGGTGTGGTTTCATATTGAGGCCCGTGGGACCCTCTACACCATTTGGGCTCCGTGGCTTCCAGTGCAGGGTTCTCCCAACACCTTTAAGGTCAAGGAAGATCCTGAGTTCATAGAAACAAGAACCATCCAGAGGTGCTTAGTGTATCGGCTGGAAGGTGACCAGCAAATTGCCAGGGTCGCGCCCTGAAAGTGGGGCTGAAAAAACGCGAGGCTGTTGTTAGCCCCTGCGTCCGCGAGCTTTGTTCAGCCCTGCGATTTTCGAACATGTGGCCAATCATTTGTTTATCCACGAGCTTTGTGTAGCCCTGCTTTGTTTGATGTGAAGTTGCAACCAAGAGCAGCATACGAGTCCTTGTTCCCCCCTTATTAATGGGACCATATAAATATTGTTTTTTTGGAGGTTCTTGTGGGGTTATACCAAATGGGATTATCCCTTCAAGTCTTAGGATATTAAATGTTTCCCTTATTATCGTTAATGTTTTCCAATGTGGTTAAGTACGGGTATAGGCCCCCTTTGGATTATTATGGCATGGTGAGTTAGTAATTTACGTGCTTTAGATTTCCGAACATGGGTTTATCGCGAATATATATATAATATACTTCACTCAATCATGGTTGCGTATAACTTCGGGTTTGCAACAAACCTATACTGGAGGTGTCCTATATGGGGGTACCCCAGCTCATCCAAGCCATTGGACAATTGTAGTATTGAACCCCATGGTTTTGAGATCGCCCATTTGAAGAAACCTTTAAAACCCCATATTCAATTAGAATTGGGCCCCAAGGCTACATATGTAACGCCATTAAATATGATATCTCACTAGGTGCTATCTGGTGATCTATTCCGGTATAATTTTAAAAACCGTTGTCATCCGTTGCGCGTTTTCCCATTTCAATGTAGCAACCCCAATACATATCTATATATATATATATACAAAAAAGGAAAATTGAAATACTTGGTAAATATGAACATAATACCATCCAGGAAACAGGTTTCCATTTCTCTGGTTTAGAAATATGTGGTAAATATTACCTATGCCATCCTGGCACCATTATAATAAATTAATCCCCAACCCCAAATCAGGGGCCACAAACCCCTGTGCTGCCTGCAATGCAGGCTGCCGCGGCTGCCACACGCAGGGCAGCTGTTGCCGCCCGGTGACGTTGGGTATATATATATATAATTATATATATTTATAATTATATATATATATATATATTGAATTATATATATATAATTATATTCTAAAATTATATCATTATATAAATATTATTAGATATATATATAACTATGTTTTGGTTGTTTATAGATATACAGTATAAAAGATTTGGTGCCTGTATACCTTGTGGGGCAATATCAGTTGGTTTTTATGGGCGGTTTACACCTAAGTTTTAGGGCAACACCATGTAGATTGAGATGTTTTTTTTTAAAAAATATTGGGAATAGTATGTTGGTTGGATTCCTCTATATAGATGTCAGTGAGATATTCCATCCCTGGGATGTCTTATAGTTATATTTACACCTTTTATGTACCCATATCAGAATGGAGGGTCATGAAGCCACATGGGGTTGGATGGTTTTTCAACTATGCCAATCTTTTTGGCTATTTTTCAAAAATCAAAACCGTCCCATTTTTTTGGTGGAAGATGGAACATCTTTTTAAATACCGCCCATCAAGAAACAAAACCACGTGAGGGGTATCGTTTTCATGTGGCCCACAAAATTTGAACGTGTATTCTTTCCCGGTGGTACTTTCACTATACGCCTTGGGTAAGTGTTTTTTAGTTTCACAGGTCTAAGAAACGTGTGTTGTTTATAGGAATCCTTTGTATATACATGCCCCGCGCGATTTTTTTAAATCGTGGAGCCCCATGAAAAATATATGTTTTCCACCATGCGACCTACTTAGCCTACTTAGCTAAGTAAGTTACAAGTGCGTCTCCAAGTGAGCTAAGTTCGACATACCCAAGTTCGCTAAGTGCACTTAGGCAACTTGTGCTAACTGCAACAACTACACTTACAAGTGCGCTAAGCAGATACAACTGTGCCATCTAGATACAAGAGGCCTGCCCATCCAAGTGTTCCCTGCCGGACCTCAATCACGACCACCCACGTCAGTGTGCCCTGCCGGACCTCAACCATGACCATCCACGCCCAGTGTTCCCTGCCGGACCTCAACCACGACCATCCACGCCCAGTGTTCCCTGCCGGACCTCAACCGCGACCATCCACGCCCAGTGTTCCCTGCCGGACCTCAACCGCGAGTATCCATGCCAAGTGTTCCCTGCCGGACCTCATGTAGGAAGATATGGGACAAAGAATGTGCAGAAGAAAGTTAGAAAGAATGTCAGACAAGTATGTGATATATTACTTGTGCGCTCTGGAGTTTACTTCACATGGCCCACTGACATGTTTATATCCTGTTTGACAGTCTGACATGCACAATGACCTGCCAGGTGAAACAAATGATTGGGATAGTTAGTTGGGCAAAAGTCCCGTGACAAAAGCTTCAGACAAAAGTGGTGTCAACAAGCTGTTTTGAAATGTCATGGTGGGGATCACTCGAAGCAAAGTAATTTTGAATTTAGGGTTTGGTTGATTCGTAGCTTGGTTATAGTCATGCGGGTCGATGCTGGGATGACCCAAAAGCTCTGGTTAGGCTAATTTCTAACTATTAGGTTATATCTTGTTTCCTGACTATTAGTTAAAATTTGTTTTTAACTATTAGGTAAAACAAGTGTTTTACCTAATAGTCAGAATGCTAAAATACATAGCCCAGATCAGCTCTGGCACCGACTCACTAACATAGCATCCGGTACCGTTGTGCGGCCTGGGGAAAAGGAATTAGGTAGATTTTGGGCCCATTGGGCACCAACTCATTAACATAGCATCCGGCGCCGTTGAGCGAATAATTTGTGCATTCCCCAGGAAATGGAGATCAACAAACTGCGATTGGTGCTAACCTGGCACCTGAAAGATACTGACCAAGCTAGAATCCTGGAAGACAGAAATGCTATGTTAGCATCGATTTGGTCAGAAAAAGTCAGAAAACAGGTCCAAAACTTGTTCTTGAACATGTTGTACAGCTGTTATGTTAGGCGCCCATTGTTTCCCCATAGCTCATTCCATTTAATTGAGCTGGCAAAGGTCTGGAGATGCTATGTTAAGCACATACGAGCTCCGTACTTAAGTCACATCAGGCGGGAAAAGGCACATCCCCATGGCACGGCGGGGATACAGAAGAGCCACATCAGGTAGTGGGAAGTCACATCAGAAAAGAAGAATCACCATGGCACAGCAGCAGGTAAGCAGCAGCAAGCAGCAGCAAGCAGCAGGCAAGCAGCAGGCAAGTAGCAGGCAAGAAGAAGCAGCAGCAAGCAGCAGGCAAGCAGCAGGCAAGCAGCAGGCAAGCAGCAGGCAAGCAGCTAGAATTCTCGAGGCGGAAGAGATGCTATGTTAGCATCACTTTGCTTAGAAGAATTGAGACAACGGCTGGCTCGAGGACTTCGATCCAACAACGGCTGGCTCCAAGCTTCGACCCGCAAGCAGCAGGCAAGCAGCAGGAAGCAGCAGCAAGCAACAGCAAGCAGCAGGCAAGCAGCAGGCAAGCAGCAGGCAAGAAGATGCAGCAGCAAGCAGCAGCAAGCAGCAGGCAAGCAGCTAGAATCCTGGAGGCAGAAGAGATGCTATGTTAGCATCGGTTTTCTTTAAAAAAATCCGACGACGGCTGGCTCGATCGAGGACTTCGATCCAAAAACGGCCGGCTCCAAGCTTCGACCCGCAAGCAGCAGGCAAGCAGCAGGAAGCAGCAGCAAGCAACAGCAAGCAGCAGGCAAGCAGCAGGCAAGAAGATGCAGCAGCAAGCAGCAGGCAAGCAGCTAGAATCCTGGAGGCAGAAGAGATGCTATGTTAGCATCGGTTTTCTTTAAAAAAACCCGACGACGGCTGGCTCGATCGAGGACTTCGATCCAAAAACGGCCGGCTCCAAGCTTCGACCCGCAAGCAGCAGGCAAGCAGCAGGAAGCAGCAGCAAGCAACAGCAAGCAGCAGGCAAGAAGATGCAGCAGCAAGCAGCAGCAAGCAGCAGGCAAGCAGCAGGCAAGAAGAAGCAGCAGCAAGCAGCAGCAAGCAGCAGGCAAGCAGCTGGAGATGCTGAGTTACTCATACAATGATCCCATGAACATGCTAGATTTCAGATGCTATGTTAGCCCTGTTCAACGAAAAAAGATAACTAACGTATTGCAAAAAAATCTTTTTTAAGTTGATTTTCTGGGGAGTAGCATTTTTCTGTTTGTTGTTTAAATGAATAAGCTACGTTTTTTTCTTCAGACTGCTTCTTTGAAAAACAGACTTTGTTATCAACCACCTCAAAGATGCTCAGCATTTTGTGAATATAATTGGAAGCAGACGTTCGAAGAAAATCAAAACAGGTCACAAAAGAAAACAAGCGTAACTTGATTTCTTTCTCAAAGTTAGGTCGAAAAAATGGTTCAAGATCTTTTGTGAAGTTTTGGGCGTTTCTGGAGGCCCACGGTTTCAGTTGTAGTGATGCTTGGCTAGATCAAATACAAGAGCATCAGCTTAGGAATGGCACCTATGTTGGGGCTATCCTGCACATTTTTGGCATGTGTATTTGATAGACCTGGTTGGAAGCTGTATATATTCGAAACCATGTCATGGGCCTTTGGTGGGCCCATGTTGGGTCACTTGATGGCTCTGCTGAGCCTATGTTCGGTGTATTTTGAGGAAAAAAATGCCACCATTTGGGTTTATTTTCAGTTAATTTGAACCCAGACCTAAGAAAAATTAGGTCTGGGTTGAGAAAACCGTCCTTTTTGGGCCATGCCCCAGCCATATTGGGCCTATCCTGTGCCAAGTTGGGGATATGTTGGGCCTATCTTGCAGCAATTGGCACATCCACTGCTTGGGCTACATGTCGCCATTTTTCATTGTATAAAGTTAAATTTGACATGACGCATTTTTTTGACTTAAAATGAGGCTGTCCAGCAACATGCAAATATATCAGTGGCATATTTGTTTGGATGGGCAAACCAACAAGGGATGGACACACAAAACAGCATATATATATATATTTATATGTAAATATATTCGTTTATCTACTTATTTATCTATAGGTCTATATATTTATATCTATATATAAAAATGTGCTGCAACAATCGCAATGGATAGTTTTTTTCTGGGTGCCAAACCAGCACAGGATAAAAAAAAACACACATATCATGATTTTTCAAGTTGTTTCAACAAAATACTTTGACTTAAAAACATTCAAGACCAAACACCCAGGATGATAAATCAACCATTTTGAAAACAAAGGCTGGACATATAATTTGCAAACTGCATTGCTTTGGAAAAAATCAATGAAAACACAACGGAATACATTTAAATTCATGGGTGGTCATGGGTGTTCATGGGTGTTCATGGGCGCTCACCGGTGTTCATGTTTGTTTGATGTTTTTTCCATCCGTCCATTTATTGAGATAAACATAGGTTTTAAGAGGAGGTCCCTGAGTGATTGTTCAACCTTGGACTGGATTGTTTTCGATTTTTTGTAATACATTTAAAGGCTGGAGAACCCCAAATGTTTGGCAAACCTTGGGTTTGAAAAACACTTTGCGAAATCACTTTAATCATGGGCAGCAGCAATTTTATAAACCAAAACATGTCAAGGTTTGGATGGCATTTCACTTGTAGTGGTAGGAAAAAATCGATCAAGTGTTTGGTGACAATTGGATGTATTCAATGTGCAAAATTGGGTATATAATGCAAGACACAAAATTGTTGTTTTTGCTTCATGCGCCGCCTTTGGAGTGCAACAACTGTGCCTTCGCGAACCTGACCCATCACTAAGGCGAGTCTCCAGCCTTGACATTTATATTCATGACAAAACATCCAAACCCTAAGATTAGCCAATGACTTGGGATGATCAGCCTTTCTATTTCTGAATGCAGCTAAACGCACAGTTTACCTATAATTTGGGGTCCCCAGCCTTTAAATTTAAACGTACGGCCAACCCAGAGCCAATGTATCACTAAAGGATTGTTTTTCCGGAATCCATGTTTTAAAAAAAGGCATTGCAACCCACAGTCAGTCAATCACTTGGGCATTGCTGGATGCCAAATTTATGCCCTGAAAAAGTTGATCCAATTGTTTTGCATGACTTTGGGCGCTTCAGCCATCAATTTCATTGGCTTAAACATGGAAAAATCATGAACAATCTATCCAAGGAAGTGTGTGCTTGACAGTTTTTTTCCTCAAAAACACATTTTCTTTGGGAAAACATGCATTTTTCTCAAAAAAAAAACGGTATTTTTGGAAAAAAACAAACATTTTTTTGAAAACACCATTGTTTTTATTGAGAAAAACACGTTTTCGGTCAAATTGTATGGTATTGAGGTGTAAGTTTGGTGTAAGTTTACATCAAACTTACACTTCATGGGGTGTAAGTTTACACCAAACTTACATCAAACTTAAACTTGTGAAGTGTAAGTTTGATGTAAACTTACGCCCTTGAAGTGTAAGTTTACTCCAAACTTACACTGGCAAGTGTAAGTTCACATCAAACTTACATTTACAAGTGTAAACTTACACTTGCCAGTGTAAGTTTGGAGTAAACTTACACTTCAAGGGTGGCGCATTAAGCAAAACCACAAACTTTGTGTCCTGGATTTCTTCTACAAATCCTTGCAGAGCATTTGCTCAATTATGTTTTTGCCCACCACTACTTTTTACAAGCAAAACCCCATCCAACCTTTGGTTTTTGTTTTTAAAACATATTGCTGCCCGGCGTCCAAACAAATTTCACAAAATGTGTTTCTCTTGGGGTTCTCTAGCCTGTGGTTTATTACCAATCCCGTCCAAAGCTGAACAGTCACTCAGGGACCTCCATTTCAATCCCATTTTTTCAAGATAAAAAAATGGGTGGGGTTTTAAAAACAATCAAGCAATCAAAAAAACAAACAACCAAATTACTTTACTTCGAGTTATCCCCACCATGACATTTATACATTCTACGTGGTTTGTGTTTCAGAATGGCGATGGATGAGTGTTTTCGGTCCCCGTTTTTCATGCGAGTTGTGGGTGGGTTGATACAAGTGCTCAGCGGCTGGCTATCTTATTTCCATCAGTGGCTTGACGGGTCTCATATAGTGGCACAGGCTTCAACACAGACAGCAGAGCGAGATCGGACTCTAACCTGGTCAGTGATGGCCGTGGTGGGCGCTGGAGGGCCTGTGCTTCCTCCAGGGTCATTTGCATTGATCTCACGTCCTCCGGAATGGGACGAGGTGATAGTCCTGGCATATGCAGATGGGGGACAGGTTGGAATTTGCAAGACAACTTCCACCGATGGAGTGGATTGGATTTGGACACTGGTGAATATGGTAGGTATGTTCATTCGTTTGCCTCTGATCCAGGCCGATGGGTCGCGTCAGGCCCCAGCTGGAGTGGTGCATGGAGATGTGAACTGGATCTGCACTCCACCGGCAGGGGCAGCAATGTGGGTCCCATCAGTGGCAGAGGTGGCAAACGGAACAGCAGAGGCCAATCTGATTTTGCAGCAGTATCAGGCGGGTGCGACTGGTTGGGTGGTCAATCAGCCGGGAGTGGCTGGTGCACTGGTCCCTCTTACACCGGTGGGGGGTGGTCCCATTGGTCCAGGGGGAGGAGGAGGCGCGGCTTTGGCCGGGCCTCAGCCAGGGGCCGCCGGGCTGGGCATCGTGCCCCCGGGAGACGCTGGTCAGAACCAGGTGGATCTGAGGCAATTGGAATCAGCTGTGCAGCAGTTGCAGGCCATGGCCCTCAGTCCATCCAACAGTCAGCGGTCCAAGAAGAAGAAGAAGAAGACAAAGTCCGACAAGAAGGACAAGAGGCACAAGAAGAGCAAGAAAAAGAAGAAGGGATCGGGGAGCTCAAGCTCATCGGACAGCAGCAGCAACCGGTCGAGATCCCGTTCCTCTTCCAGCAGCAGTTCCAACGGGAAGAAGAAGCCTCTGCGGTGGAAGGCCGATGGCACAGACAAGAAGGTCACCTACTCGGATCTTTCCCATGTGGACGGCCTGAAGTTCAAGAAGCGTGGAGATCTGGTGGCATTTGCGGCCCGTCATCCAGGTGCCTTGACGGCTCACTTCCTAGCATCAGTGTACCAGAGGTTGTCCAAAGGTCAGCTGACCCGTTCTTCTCAACTGAGGGATGTGTCGGTGACGGCTTGGGCTCATCAGTTCTCAGGTCTGACCGAGGTGCGGGACGTGAAGGAGGTGTTGACACTGGCAGAGATCTTAGATGCAGTGAACAGGAAGGAAATCTCACAGGCACTGGATGTGCTGTGCCAGCGGATTTTGGCCATTCAGTCAGCCAAACAAAAGGGGGGCTCGTGGGAACGGGCCGAAGCCATCGAGTTGGTGGACAACAGGCGAACCTTGGCGAGCTCCAGCATGCTCGCCCTCACCAACAACTAGGAGGAAGGTTGTGGAGGGCCTGGCGGCACTTGGGTGGTGGACTGGATGAATCTGAAGGGTTTAGCGATTTTTTTGGCAAGATGAGTAGGGCTTTGACACAAGTTCTCACGAGTGCCATGGTTGATCATCCTTTCAGTCGAGCGGTTCAGTCAACATTCCATGTGGCGGGCTCTCCTCAGTGCATGTCCGAATTCAAGAAGTCTGGTTCTAAGATGAGATATCGGAAGCAGGCTGGTGTTTCCCCTCAGCATGTTTTTCCACTGCCTCCGATCAGCAAGGATGCACAGTTGCTGGAGTCTTGGGGTATGCGGGATAATGTTGATGACCTGTGTCTCTACTATGGGGGTAACCTGGTGGTGGCGGCACTCAATTGGATGCATGGAGAGTGGACAGTGCAGCATGATGCTGTGCTCTCCGCAGCTCACCAACGGGTGCACTCTCGCATTGAGGGTGGTCTGAGGGCTCTGGTGATGACAGATGAGCCAACGTTAGGCCCAGTGGGGCTTGACAATTTTTCTCGACACAGTCAACTCTACTCTGGCAGCGGGGTAGTGCTGGCATTGGGGGTGCGAGGTGGTGTTCCTGACATAGCCGGAGATGTTCCTCTAGCAGATCATTTGGCGCATCATTTTCCAATTATGAGCAAACAGGTACTTTGTCCTCAAAGCTTGTTGCTTCGTTCACGGAAGCGTCCCAGGTGCGTCAAACGTGGCTATACCTGGCTGGATGCTACGTACCCTTTGCTGGTCAAGAAGAACGTGAAGGCGGGGCTTCATTCTCTGAAGCGGGGCCATCAGGTTGCAAAACATCGTGGTAAGAAGATTTTAACTGGGGCTTTTGCGGTTATTAAGGATGAACATGAGGATAGAGTTATCACTGATCCACAGGTTAATCAGCTTTTGGACAAGGAGCACCTGCCTAGGCCACGGTTTGCATATATTCCCTCCCTTCGTAGTGTCACAGTTCCGTCTGGGGGTAAGATTGTGGTCAGCAAGCGCGATGCGCGGCATTACTTCCATCGGCTTCGTATAGGACGTCGTTGGGGGAAGTGGCTGTGCGGCCCACCAATCAGAGCTGGTGCAGGTGCCTCTGGGGGGGAGCGGTATCCTTCATGCCGCTCGGCCCCGATGGGGTTCGGGCCATCAGCTGGATGGGCTCAGGGTTTGACTGATGTGGTTGCTTTTGATGCGGAGCTGCCACAACACCAGCGATTACATCCAGACATAGTGGTGCCAGAAGGGTTGCCTATTTGGGGTTCAATCATTGATGACATTTGGGCACTTGACCACGTCGATGCGGGCAATTCTCCCCCCTCCGGTCCTTCTTGGCTGGCCAGGGCGGAGGAGTGCTGGTGTCTTCGGGGTGTGGAGCCTAATCATCGGAAATCAGTTGACGCGCATGAAGGTGAAGAAGTTCAGGGATATTTTGTTCATCCTGAAGGTCATTGGGTCGGGGTTTCACTAGAGAAGCGGAGGCATCTTTTACAGTGCACTTTGATGATCTTAATGAGGTCAACAGTGGTGGTTGCGGTGGTTGACAGGTTGATTGGGAAGCATGGGTTTATGCAGTCAGCTAGACCGTGTTTGAGGTCAATCTTTCAAGCGGCTTATCCATGGATTGCTTCGGTGCGACATCACAGGCGCGGTAAAGTTGTCATCCCCGATGATGTTTGGGTTGAACTTTGCGTGTCAGCACTTCTGATTGGGTTTGCACAGTTCAGTTTGTCAAGTCCATGGAGCCAGCGCATTGAGTGCACGGATGCTTCAATGACAGGCCTTGGCCGAGCCTTTGGGGTCATTCCAACGCACGTGGCGCAGGCTCTGGCCCGGTACAGTGACCATCCTTCAGTATATACCAATTTGAAACTACCGTGGAGCATAGGATTGAAAGAGGAGCATGCATGTCCTTTGAGGAAAGTTCGGTTGCCGGCCGAGAGAATCCGGTGGACAGAAGTTGGGGTTCCCTGGGAAAGCACTCACATCACCCTCGGTGAGGCAGATGCTATTTGCTGGGCAGCGGAAGATAGGCTGAGGAGGCCTTCGGACGATGGATGCCGTTTCATTCATCCATTAGACTCGGCAGCCTGTGTGGGTTCCTTTAGTAAGGGGCGATCAAGTTCCAAGGCTTTGACCAGTCGTTGTCGGCGCTTGGCTAGCATCAACATTGCAGGGGGCCACGAATGTTTCTACCCCTGGGTTCCCAGCAAAGACAATCCAGCAGACAGACCGTCCAGGCGATTTGAACGAGGAAGTGAGCCTGGCGGGGGCGCTCCTGAGTTAGATTCTGCGAAGCCAGTATCCGATCTGCGGGAGCTTGGGGTTTGGCCGGCCGATACAAAGTTTTTCATCCATCTTTGCTCAGGACCTAGGCGTAATGGTGATCTCATAGATGCTGTTGAGAAGTCATGTGCGGAGATTGGTATGAACGTCGTTGGGCTGGCTGTTGATCCCTTGGCACAATTTGGGTTTCCGGATGTCCCGCAATGTCATGCTGACCTTTTGGATTATTCATGGCTGAATTTTTTGCTGGATATTATTGATTCTGGGTCAGTTTTGGGTGGTTTTGGGTCCCCTCCAAGTTGTACAATTTCCGCAGCAAGACATGTCCCTTTGAAACCGGGGCAATCATATCATGCAGCTCCCCGGCCTTTGCGGGCTCGGCTACAGCCTTGGATCTGTCTCCCCAACCGGACAGAGAAAGAGGAACATGCTGTTAGGGTTGGTTCTGCACTTTTCCTCATTGTTCTAGGAATGTTGGGGGAGATAGCGGCACGAGGAGGCTGGGTAGGTTTGGAACATCCTGCAGACCGTGGCCGGGAGCCATACCCGTCGTTCTTTGCGACAAAGGAGACGCAGACCTTTTGTGAGCAGTTTCAACTTCGGTATCAAGTCATACATCAATGCATGTTTGGAGCCATCACCAAAAAACCCACAGGTCTTTTGTTGCCACAACGTTGCACACTTCATGCACCTCAGTGCAATCATTCTAAACAGCATTCAGTGTTGATTGGATTGGATGAACATGGCATGTTTCGTACCACACCGGCAGCTAAATATCCCAGTGGTCTTTGTTGGGCTTTGGCAAAAAATTTTACAGATCGGTTGGACTTGGTTGGTAACCGTTCGTATTCCAAACCTTTTGCTCCAAGGATTAGGGACCAAACCGCACCAGTTCCATGGAATCAGAGTCGGTATGGATGGTGGGTTTGGCCTGGACCGAGTTCAGGTTTTCTTGCTCAACTCCTTGAAGCAATCCACAATAGACAAATACACCAAGGCACTTCAACACCTCAGCAATGAACTTGCTGACCAACAGTTGGTGTGGAGTGATATGGATGAGGAGGATCAGGACAAATTTGTAGCTGAGTGGCTCCTGTCTGGCTATGAGGCAGGGCACCACCGGGCCGAATATGGGTGGGCTTTGTCGGCAGTGCAGAAGGTTTGTCCACGTGTTCGCCTCAGAACTTCCTGGAAGGTATATGATGCATGGGGTCAGAAAGAACCCCCTAAGCAGGCTCCAGCGGCCCCTCCTGAATTGTTGCATGCCATGTTCGCGGTCGCATTGCTATTGAACCGCCCAGCTCTGGCGGCCCTCATGGTTTCATGCTATGCGGGATTGCTCAGAGTTAGGGAGGCTCTAGCGTTGAGGCAGCAGGATGTGGTTTTGCAGGCAACTGAGGTCATTCTTTGTTTGGGTCAGACGAAACGCGGACTTGAACAGAAGGTGGTGATGCGCAATCCTTCAGTTGTAGCTTTCTTTATGCAATATTTCAAGCGTTTTCCTGTCTCTCACGGTGAACCAGTGTTTTCCATCTCTTATTCGTCAGCTTTGCGTTGGGTGAAACGTTTGGCCTTTCTTTTGGGATGTGATGATTTGTCTCTTACAACACATACATTTAGACGCTCCGGGGCGTCTGAACTGGCCCGGCAGGGTTTACCCCTGGCGGACATTTTGTTGTATGGGCGTTGGAGCACTGAGAGATCAGCACGGGAATACATACGTCAGGGCGAAGTGGGCATAGCGCGTGCCCGTCAACAATTGCAACCAGTTACAGCAGCTAGAATACAGCAATGGGCAAGCATTAATCGTTCTCCATGGGCGGTGTACGACAAATTGTTCAAGTTCAAGTCGATAACAGTGAATGTTGAGCAAGTCACAGTTGCACGACTCCATGAGTTTGAAGGAGCTATTTTCAACACTTTCCAGTCTGAGGGGGTGGTGGGAAGACAGTGATTTGAAGCGCGCTGGCAAATCTTCATCGGTAATGGCCGATGGGATCCTGTGTCATTTTAGTGTTGGCTAGGGCCATCACTACATACAGAATCTTGAGTCTCTTGGATGAAAATCAGTGTCCCTGGCAAGGTCTCGCGAATCCCATCAGATTGATTAGACACAATAGGCAGTGTTCTTGCAACTACGTGGTTTGTGTTTCAGAATGGCGATGGATGAGTGTTTTCGGTCCCCGTTTTTCATGCTCCCAGCTGCGCACTCCCAACCCACCCCGTAACGGGGCCTGGGAAGACAGTGATTTGAAGCGCGCTGGCAAATCTTCATCGGTAATGGCCGATGGGATCCTGTGTCATTTTAGTGTTGGCTAGGGCCATCACTACATACATACATACCTCGCGAATCCCATCAGATTGATTAGACACACAAACATTTATACGTTTTGTTACTAGCATATCTTCTGGCATTCTATCTGACATATCTTCTGGCATTCTATCTGGCAAACATTCTGGCACTTTATCTGGCATATCTTCTGGCATTCTATCTGACATTTTATCTGGCATTCTATCTGGCAAACATTCTGGCACTTTATCTGGCATACCTTCTGGCACATCTTCTGGCACTCTATCTGGCATATCTTCTGGCACTCTATCTGGCATATCTTCTGGCATATCTTCTGGCACTCCATCCGGCATATCTTCTGGCATATCTGGACAGGTTACAGGTTGAGGTCCAGCGGTGCACACTGAGCTGGGCAGGTCCACAGGTTGAGGTCCAGCGGTGCACACTGAGCTGGGCAGGTCCCAGGTTGTCCAGCGGTGCACACTGAGCTGGGAAAGTCACAGGTTGAGGTCCAGCGGTGCACACTGAGCTCGGACGTTGGCGAAGAGCTTGGCGAAGAGCTTGGCGAAGAGCTTGGCGAAGAGTTGGCAAGCTGGAGGCAGAGGTGGAGGACGAGGAAGCGAGGAGGAGCGGAGGAGGAGAAGGAGGACGAGGAGGAGGAGGAGGAGAAGCTAGCCGAGAACAGCTCTGATAAAACCTAACAACCCTCACCTGGCAGGTGGGGAACAACCAAACAACCAAGCAAAAACACATGAACACCGGTGAGCACAAGTGAGCACCCATGAACGCACATGAAGACCCAGGAGCACCCATGAATTCCAATGTATTCTTACGATTTTTGATGAAATCCGTTTTTCCACACCAATGCAGCTTGCAAATTATGTGTTCAACCTTTGTTTTCACAATTGTTGATTTATCATCTTGTGCGTTTCGTTTTGCATGTTTTTAATTCAAGGAAATTTTGTTTTGAAAAAAATGTTTAAAATCATGTTTGTTTCCCTCCATTTTGTGCTGGTTTGGCGCCCAGAAAAAAACTGTCCATTGCCATTGTTGCAGCACATGTTTATATATAGATGTACATGCATCGATACAAATTCATAGATGCAGAAATAGATAAAATGAAATAATCAAATACATAAATAGATAAAGCATTAAATCAATATGTATATATATATATGTATACACTCACATACACATACATTGTTCTTTTGTTTCCATCCCTTGTTGGTTTGCCCATCCAAACAAAATATTCCACTGATATATTTGCATGTTGCTGGACAGCCTCATTTTAAGTGAAAAAATGCGTCATGTCAAATTTAACTTTATACAATGAAAAATGGCAACATGTAGCCCAAGCAGTGGATGTGCCAATTGCTGCAAGATTGGCCCAACATACCCCCAACTTGGCACAGGATAGGCCCAATATGGCTGGGGCATGGCCCAAAAAGGGCGGTTTTCCTCAACTCAGACCTAATTTTTCTTAGGTCTGGGTTCAAATTGGCTGAAGATAGGCCGAACATAGGCCCAGCAGAGCCATCAAGTGACCCAACATGGGCCCACCAAAGGTCCATGACTTGGTTTCGAATATATACAGCTTCCAACCAGGTCTATCAAATACGCATGCCAAAAATGTGCAGGATAGCCCCAACATAGGTGCCATTCCTGAGCTGATGCTCTTGTATTTGATCTAGCCAAGCATCACTACAACTGAAACCGTGGGCCTCCAGAAACTCCCAAAACTTCACAAAAGATCTTGAACCAATTTTTCAACCTAAACTTGAGAAAGACATCAAGTTACTCTTGTTTTCTTTTGTGACCTGTCTTGATTTTCTTCGAACTTTTTCTTCCAATTATATTCACAAAATGCTGAGCATCTTTGAGGTGGTTGATAAAACAAGTCTGTTTTTCAAAGAAACAATCTGAAACAAACGTAGTTTTTTCATCAAAACAACAAACAGAACGCAAGGCCTTTCACATAAATAACCTACAGAAAAAATAGGTTATTCATATAAATAGCCTATTTGGGCAAGACAAACAGCCTAATAGTCAAGAAATGAAATAACCTAATAGATAGAAAATAACCTTCAAAACTGAAACAACCTAATAGCTAGAAATTAGCCTAACCAGAGCTTTTGGGGACTTTCATTTCCAACGAAAGCATGGTTTTCGGATGTTTCCTGGAATCTGTTGGCCATCGGATGTTTTCATGGGACCATTATGTCTGTTTCGAGAAGATTCTTGTCCCAATCAATCCTTTGTCTTGGGTTTCTTCGCTTTGCAGGAGTGCGATTTACAGGGATGCGCAAAGCCGCCTTCCTCTCTTTCTGCGTCTTGTCGGCTTTGAGCTATGCCTACGTTATTTGAGTTTGCAAAAATTAACATCCTAACAAAGACTCCCATGCTCCAGAAAGACCGTTGACAATATTCACCCAAAATTTGGATAAGTCTGGAACAATTCACCAGGCCAAGCCTCCTAGGCAAATCTGTAGAAATCCATCGAAGGGGAAGACGGAACATGTTTAGATTATTCTACATGTTATGTTTCCTGTGGCTCTTGTTAGATGTTTTTTAGATATGGTGAAATCTGTTCTCTAAAAATGCCTCTTTCACTTTTTAGGTCCTAGATTGCGCAGCGAAGGCATCAAATGAAAACCAGGTTAAAGGTTAATGAAACATGCCATGCCATTGCCATGTATCCGATGTAATCCAGTGTATCTCATTTTTTGTGTCTTGCTTGGCAAACCAGCCCCGATTTCCTCAGCCTACTTCTGGGCATGTTTCTTTCCCAGGAGAGCCATGAAGTTGGTGCTTCCCAATGCAACTGTGAAGATCAAACTCTTGACGCATTTGAGCAACGAAGAGCAGCAAAGCACCTCCACCATGTACCATGTGTTGTGTCCTCGCCGTAAAGTTGACAGAATGCTTGGGGGAACAAGTAGAACTTTTGGAAAGGCTTTGCCCGTGCCACTGCTTCTAAGTTGTGTTGTTTGAGACCTTGTGCAGGAAGCCGCGCAAATTAGAACTGCGTAAACTCTGAGAGTTCTGCTATGCATCTCTCAACTGGCATGTCATAATCATGCTTTGACCAGACATGTGCATTTGGACCTAGAGTTTTTATTTTTCAATGTACCATAGATGCGGCGCATGCAGCGCTCGTACGCCCTTTTACATGGTTTGAAGATGTTTGAAGGGCTCAAGCTCCTTTGCCAGGCCCAGAGAAAGTGTTGGACGCCTTGCGATGTGAACTGGTGTGCGAAGACATGCTGGGAGTGCAGGAGGCGTTCAAGGGCTTGGAGGTGTCTTGGTGTTATAAGTTTGTCAACTTTCCCATCACGGCTCAAACCTGAAAATTTAAAGTAACTATTGCCGTGAGTGGCAGAAGGGGAGGGCTTCGCCATTGAGCCAAACATGCACTTCGCGTCGGAATTTGAGGACAGAATCCAGAGCGAAGACCTGGCTTCCCTGCAAATCGCTGCAGTTCAGGATACCTTTGCGGAGATGAGCGGCCACAAGTGCTGCCAGGCGGATTGGTCCATGGGTCGATGGGTCGATGGGTCGATGGGTCGATGCAATGGAGTTTTCATGAATAATTTCAGAGGAACCTTCATTGGACTACTGGATGCATCTTCACAGTTACGGCGCGGGAGAAAAACATTGAAAAACCCTGGCTGATCAGCAAATCTATACAATGTATACAATGTCGCACGGATTCTCACAACTTGTTTGAGGTCAGGATTGCACATTTGTTGCCAGGTGATCCTGCAGATGGAGAATTATTTTGCTTCGGTTTTTCTCATGGATGCGTTCCTCACGAGGCGATCTGGGGCAAACCCACAGGGTTGGATCTCCTTCGGAGCAGGGAAGTGGTGCCGAGAACTTGACATGGGACCGGTAGAACACCATGGGAACAGTAGAGCACCATGTGCCTTTGCGACTTGATGTGCCTTGTTTAAATCGACTAAGTTCTAAGACATTCTAAAACAGAATAGGGTGGACAATGAGCTGCAAACAGGATGGACAATGAGCTGAGCAGCGTGACGAAGTTGGCTGCGCAGTTTGGGTTGCTAGATGACATGAAATCCAAGTGGGAGACTTCATTAAGGCCGGGAATCGACCTTGCTGCAACCTTGCTCAATATTCATTCAGCAAGGTTGAGCCTTCAGCGTGAAACCATGATTCTGAGCGAACCTCTGGCCTTGCGAGCTGCTAGGCTTTGGAATTCCGTGTCTGACGTTCGCAGACCTTTGGTCCTTGCAGGGACAATCTTCTTGCAAGTTCTGGCTTTGGCCATGTCCATGTTCATGGCGCTTCAATATTTCCTACGCTATGCTCACAGGAGACCCGTTCCCAATTGTTCTCATGCATTCTCCAATACTTTGGCCACTAACTGGTCTATGTGTTGACCAGTCTTGTCAGAGTCCCATTTCAGAACTATTGTCTAAGTCATTGTCAGCTCGGAAAATTCTTCTGTACAGAAAAATTGCTGCAGTTTCGGAAATCCTGCAGGATCCGGCCCCAATTGCCTGACTTGGTTTTGGATGGCTTGCTGCTGGACAGAGGAGAGGAGTCTGGTGAGACTATCCTGGAGGCCTGGGAATTTGGTAAATATTGCAGAGTTCCATATGTTGACGTTGCAGTTGTGCGACTGAATCAGACGCCAATTCCCCCTCGGCCCAGCTGAGGCCATATTTTTGGCACTGCCCTACCTCGTTTTGGTGGCCGTTTTCCTGCAGCAGTTGGTGTGTCGGAAGCAAAGAAGGAAAAGGCCTCAACCGACGAAGATCCTGTACGTTCCTGGGCAACAGCATGATTTAGCCAGTCTGGGTGATTGCAGTCTATCATATTCTGGCGTTAAAAATTGCCCATGATCATGTGCAATTCAAATCAATTTAACTTTTAGTGACTTGTGCAACCCGAGGAGCGATATTTTGGGTTGCGCGGAGCTTACTACCCCGTCAAGGTGGCGATTTTGCAAGGTCTCACCGTCATGGTGCAAGCCTTTGGAAAAATCTCCTTGTTGGGGGGCCTCGTCACCTTTGCCCAAGAAGAGCAGGACGCAACTGCCATTCTTTGGCTTAGTGTTGGCTTCTGGGCTTTCTTTGCTCTGCTGTGTTGGAACAGTCTCTATCCCGCCTTTCTTCTTATGTTCCCTGACACTGCCTTGGCTCGAATTGGAGCAGCATTTACGGATGCTGCTCTGGACCTTGGCTACATCTTGACCTACCTGGGTATGGCATCTAGGTTTAAATTTGGTTTGACAAATTTCACGAGAATCGTCCTTTAGATCTTGATGCTTTTCAATGGAAAGCGTCATTGCTGCAAGGTCTTGGTGGCCATGCTGCGATTGCGGACAGCCTCCGAAGGTTGGGGAAATTTTGGCGAAGACTTGACGTTGCAATTCAGAAACTAAGCTCCAGAATGGTTGGTCGTGCGTCAACCAACATTGAGTGTCTCCAGTGAAACTTTGCATACCTGTGCCATGCGAGTGGGATCTTCACTGCAACTTGTTTGAATCTGAGGCAATCGCATCAGCCCCGTGTTCGCTTTTCCCACCGACCTATTGGGCTATTGCGCCGTGTATTTCAACTTGGCGCATGCATGCTGCATTGCACACATTTTGCAGCACACTAATTGGCGTTTGCCAGTGCGACCCAGGCGACAGCAAGACTAAACAGCTTGCCATGCCATATCTTGCCATGTAAACATGTCAGATGATGTCAGTTTTCGTTGCTTGTGAACTCACAGCAGCAAGCACCATGTCAGGGGCGAGCGCCAAAAGTCTCGATGCCTTCCAAGACTATTTGGGTGCTCCCTTTCCATTGGGCTTCTGTCGATGCTGATAACGCTCCTTGTGACGCAGGACTGCCGCACAAGATTTGCGTGAGTGACTGTGAGTGGTGATTTTGATTTGACGACACTTGTTCAAGCGCCTTTGCAGGAAGTCTTCCCAATGACCCATGGACGGGATTTCACGTTAAGCTCTCAGGGAACCGTTTGTATCTTTTTTCCATCGGTGAGTTCTCATAAAAGATCTATAGGAAAAGGTCGTGGAATGGGATTACAGGTACCTGTGCAACTTGTGTCTCCTAGGTGTTTCCCGTGCAATTGCGCTAAAAATGTTGGCTCGGCCGGCCAACAGATTAGCAGCTGCAACCTTGCAGTCGTCCTCAGACAGACGCAGGCCAGGCGGACCACCGGCAGTTTGTTTTTCTGTATATGGAAATATGTTTAACAATAGGTTTCAATGTTAAATGTTGTTTGAATATGTTTGAATGGGAATTATCACACATTATATTGTGCATCTAATTTCATGGACAATGCATTTTTCTTACATATGCTTCCCCTGCGCACCAACTTTAGGTGAACCTCGCTGCGAAGAACATCACTGCCGTGGACCCAAAGGCTTTCAGCAAACTCGGACATGTGCAGCGCCTGTCATTGGCGAACAACAGCTTGATCCATCTGCCTCCGGGCCTTTTCGAAGGCAGGAAGCTCTGAGCAGCGTTGGTGAAAGAACAATTCTGCATAGTTCTGCAAAGGCTTCGAGCATGCTTCGAGCAGCCATGCAATGACACAATGTGTGATGTTCATACAGCAGCCATACATTAAATTGATGTTTGAGGTCTATCATCATTGGAGCAGTTGGACTTGACACGAGTTAAGCTGGAAACAATGCACGAAGATTCGCTTCGGGGCTTAAAGCAGCTGAAACTATTAGCGATGAGACACTTGTCAGCTGAACACACATTTCTTTGACACAGTTTTTTTGAACATGTTTTAGCTAAACAGAGCGAAACCAGCTAAATCTCACCATTCTTCTTTTCCACAGATTGGCATCGACCAAGGCGAGAACCAGCTCACCGAGCTCTCGGCCGCAGTGCTCCGACACCTGCCACTGTTGGAGCAGCTGCTCCTGGGCGGCAAAAGAGACAAACGCGGCAACGTCATCGTGGACGGCAATTTCATCACGGAGCTCGGGGCCATCTTCGGACACAACGAACAGCTGCAGGTGATCGACTTCAGCTCCAACCAACTCCAGAAGATTGACCCCGCTACCTTTGCAGGACTAAAGAAGCTCCGATGGCTCAGCTTAGGGTCGAACTGGTTGAGGACAATTCCTGCCGGAACATTCCAAGGACTTGAGCAACTGCAGACACTCGATCTGTTGAACAACAAGTTCACGACAATTCCTGCAGGAACATTCCAAGGACTTGAGCAACTGCAGACACTCGATCTGAGACTCAACAAGTTGACGACAATTTCTGCGGGAACATTTCAAGGACTTGAGCAACTGCAGAAACTCTATCTGGCCGGCAACCAGTTGACGACAATTCCTGCGGGAACATTCCAAGGACTTAAGCAACAGCAGACACTCTATCTGGAGTACAACAAGTTGACGACAATTCCTGCGGGAACATTCCAAGGACTTGAGCAACTGCAGACACTCGATCTGTTGAACAACAAGTTCACGACAATTCCTGCAGGAACATTCCAAGGACTTGAGCAACTGCAGACACTCGATCTGAGACTCAACAAGTTGACGACAATTCCTGCGGGAACATTTCAAGGACTTGAGCAACTGCAGAAACTCTATCTGGCCGGCAACCAGTTGACGACAATTCCTGCGGGAACATTCCAAGGACTTGAGCAACTGCAGACACTCGATCTGTTGAACAACAAGTTGACGACAATTCCTGCAGGAACATTCCAAGGACTTGAGCAACTGCAGACACTCTACCTGTACAGCAACGAGTTGACGACAATTCCTGCGGGAACATTCCAAGGACTTGGTCAACTGCAGACACTCAATCTGGCCGGCAACCAGTTGACGACAATTCCTGCGGGGGGATTCCAAGGACTTGAGCAACTGCAGACACTCTATCTGGGCAGCAACAAGTTGACGACAATTCTTGCGGGAACATTCCAAGGACTTGAGCAACTGCAGAAACTCTATCTGGCCGGCAACCAGTTGACGACAATTCCTGCGGGAACATTCCAAGGACTTAAGCAACTGCAGACACTCCATCTGGAGTACAACAAGTTGACGACAATTCCTGCGGGAACATTCCAAGGACTTGAGCAACTGCAGACACTCGATCTGTTGAACAACAAGTTAACGACAATTCCTGCAGGAACATTCCAAGGACTTGAGCAACTGCAGACACTCTATCTGAGTGACAACAATTTGACGACAATTCCTGCGGGAACATTCCAAGGACTTGAGCAACTGCAGAAACTCGATCTCCGCGGGAACCCTTGGAATTCTTTGAGTTTTTGCATTAATTCTACCTCGCTTCCGCTGCTGAATGATTTGCGGGGCGTAAGCTTCTGCTAAAATGTTCAGGGACGATCAGGGACGGAGCGCTTGAAGTGCATCTGGCCCTTTTGCAACCGCAGTTTTGGAAGCGCCACAGCAAGCGCAGAAAAGAACTTGACGTATCAGTTGCCACAGACATAGCCTTCCGGTTCCATCTTTCACATCAAAACCTATCCACCTCGGTCAGCCAGTGATCAAGGACACCAGGCCACCTTGGTCTCGCCAACGTTGGGGCTCTCAGAGCCGAGGGAGTCCATGTACCTTGCGGGCACATCTCGCTATGCCGCTATGCGCCCTACGAAATCGTCGTCACTCCACGTTGCAAGGCACATGATCCCCAACAGATTTGAGGTCTAGGCGTGCCGGTTTGAGGCAATACCAACATCATCTCACATCCAGCTACTTGTAGCACTTGGTACTCAAGATCCTGACTTAGTTTAATAGTTAGCTCGATTTCAGATTGTGCATTTAAAATCTTTATAAAGTGCACACGACTATATAATATTTTGATTTTTACTAGCCATGGTGCAAAAATATGCGACTCCACATGGATTTTAGGTCTGACATACCAAAGGCTCTGCTTTTTTTCATGGAAGCAAGCTGTGCTACATTCCAACCAAGAAGTTGCACAGGCACATGTACACAATACATCGCACTACTTGATGCATATTCAAGTAGTTGACACACAAAATGTAAAGTACGATTGTTCAAAGATTCCAGCATGTTCCACCCACGCACAACTCGTTGGGCCACTGACCGGGGCAGCCAGAGTTTCCCAAAGCAACCTGAAGAACTTGATGGTGGAGCGCAGCCCAAACTCCACAACTCGACCTTCACGTAGAAACCCAATTTTTTCTTGGAATTCAACAGGTCATCCATGGCAATCCATAGGCAGGTTAGCATCATTTTGCCATCCAAGTACCCCTTGAAAACTTACGATCACTGCACAGCCCTCGTCGCCATGCAACATGTAGGCAATAGCTCGACCCTGCAAAATTTCCATCTGTGCCAAATTTGTTTTTTTTAGGTGAGGGTACACAATTTCAGCCCCTTTAAAAGAAAAAACGCCCCTGGCACTTTTCTTGAGCAAGGAAAGTGTCCTTGGAAGATTCATCACTGAATCATATCCATGTAGTTTTGTTCCAAGTTGTGATTCCGATGCTGCAACTGTTGGTGCCAGCTACTAGCACCGAATCAGCGACTGAAGAGCTGCATGACATGCCAGTGTGGGATGAACAAGTCGCCAGAATAGTATGAAAGAGGGCAAAGCTGCTTGAAATCCTTAAGACAAAAACCCGACAAAAACCCATGGTCCCAGCGTCAAGCAATTCAACGCAATTCATTCAAAATTGCTTGCGTTGTGTGCGCTGTGTGTGCCCGTGGTTTGTGGTGTCGTACCTGAAAAACCTGGACCCGTATCAATTCCGAAATTGAAAGTTTGTGATTGCTCGGTTATTCATAATTGCACCTTTTACCAGGCAAATTACGCCCCTTAAAAGCACAGAAGTTTAGCAGCAATGGTAGTCTATCACCTGGCAAATACAGGATCACATGAGCTCCAAAAGCCACGTTGAGGTATTCATTCCTTGGGATTCTCAGCCTTTGCCTCCTTGCCTCCTTGCACCGTTTTTTTCGTGCCCGGACCCAGTGCCACGTTCCGAGGAAGCACTTTGCGACGACACACCCCTGCCCAGGCAAACGGTGGAAGTATGTCAGGGAAGGACACGTGAACAAGCACTAGCTGCTTGAGACATCTTGGCACAGAACCACAAGTACTTTGACAAAATAGGTATATAACAATTGACAAGCATGAGTTGAACACAAATGGCCAGCTCACGAATCTTGCCCATTGTCTCAGGGTTCGCAGTAGCTTCTGAGACATTTGGATCTGTGTCATCAGCCTAAGTTGGAGCAACACATGTTACTTCACACACACATGTGTCATTGCCCCACCCATAGCCTGTGAAGCAGCAGGCTTCAGCCCATCCAAGCAACCTCTTGGCCGCAGTACTTTCAACTTTGGCGAGGCGATCCTGCCAGGGATGCGAGATGATGTGAGGCTAGGTACCAACTTGAAAGGCTGCATACCTGTGGACTTTTGAATCAGTTATTATGATAGGGATTATATGATATAATACATGTTAATATGTCAAATTATTTAAGGGCTGCCGCCCCTGCCGCCGACCCCGGAAGAATCGGCAAGGAAGCAAAGCAAATTGGCATAAAAACTCTTCGGTGTTTCGTAGCTTGAGGCTTTCGACCTTTTTCCTATGTATATTGTTGTGAAATATATTTGATAGGTTTGAATTTTCATGTGTAAATGGGTTTTTCATTTGTGTTCATGTTAATATTCTGATCCTATGGTTTTATGGGTTCATGGACCTAAGTAACTGTATAATAGTTAGATAGATAGATAGATAGATAGATAGAGATATATATATATATATGATATTTCTGGCCCTATTATTATACAGCTAGTGTTGCGCCGCACAGGTTCAATTTTCCACCTTATTTCCACCTTGTTAAGACCTGTTAAAAGCTGCTGGCTGCTGCTATCTGCTAGCTGCTGCACGGCTGCCGCTGCTCTTAGCCTGCTAAACACCTCCCGGCAGTAAAACTCTCTACTGAAATCCTACAAATCCTAAAAAAATATATCAGTTTTCCACCTTATTTCCACCTTGTTACAAGCTGTTAAAAGCTGCTGGCTGGCTGCTAGCTGCTGCAATGCTGCCGCTGCTCTTACTGCTACTGCTGGCGGACGCCTGCGAAACACCTCCCGGCAGTAAAACAGTATGGCCCTAAAGGACGAACCGATGCCAAAATCTACGTTTTTCGAGACCGGAACGTCCCTCCTACAAAAATATCATTTTTCCACCTTATTTCCGCCTTGTTACAAGCTGTTAAAAGCTGCTGGCTGCTGCTGGCTGGCTGCTAGCTGCTGCACTGCTGCGGCTGCTCTTAGTGCTTGGCGAACGCCTGCGAAACACCTCCCGGCAGTAAAACAGCATGGCCCTAAAGGACGAACCGATGCCAAAATCTACGTTTTTCGGGGCCGGAACGTTCCTTCTGAAATCCTACAAAAATATCATTTTCCACCTTATTTCCATCTTGTTAAGAGCTGTTAAAAGCTGCTGGCTGCTGCTGACTGGCTGCTAGCTGCTGCACGGCTGCCGCTGCTCTCGCCTGCGAAACACCTCCCGGCAGTAAAACAGCATGGCCCTAAAGGACGAACCGATGCCAAAATCTACTTTTTTCGAGACCGGAACGTCCCTCCTACAAAAATATCATTTTTCCACCTTATTTCCACCTTATTTCCACCTTGTTACAAGCTGTTAAAAGCTGCTGGCTGCTGCTGGCTGGCTGCTAGCTGCTGCACTGCTGCGGCTGCTCTTAGTGCTGCTGCTGGCGAACGCCCGCGAAACAATTCCCGGCAGTAAAACAGCATGGCCCTAAAGGACGAACCGATGCCAAAATCTACGTTTTTCGGGGCCGGAACGTCCCTTGTGAAATCCTACAAAAATATCATTTTGCCACCTTATTTCCATCTTGTTAAGAGCTGTTAAAAGCTGCTGGCTGCTGCTGACTGGCTGCTAGCTGCTGCACGGCTGCCGCTGCTCTTACTGTTATACTGCTACTGCTGGCGAACGCCTGCGAAACACCTCCCGGCAGTAAAACAGCATGGCCCTAAAGGACGAATCGATGCCAAAATCTACGTTTTTCGGGGCCGGAACGTCCCTTCTGAAATCCTACAAAAATATCATTTTTCCACCTTATTTCCATCTTGTTAAGAGCTGTTAAAAGTTGCTGGCTGCTGCTGACTGGCTGCTAGCTGCTGCACGGGTGCCGCTGCTCTTACTGTTATACTGCTACTGCTGGCGAAGGCCTGCGAAACACCTCCCGGCAGTAAAACAGCATGGCCCTAAAGGACGAACCGATGCCAAAATCTACGTTTTTCGGGGCCGGAACGTCCCTGGTGAAATATCCTACAAAACTATCATTTTTCCACCTTATTTCCACCTGGTTACAAGCTGTTAAAAGCTGCTGGCTGCTGCTGGCTGGCTGCTAGCTGCTGCACTGCTGCGGCTGCTCTTACTGCTGTGGCTGGCGAACGCCTGCGAAACACCTCCCGGCAGTAAAACAGCATGGCCCTATAAAGGACGAACCGATGCCAAAATCTACGTTTTTCGGGGCCGGAACGTCCCGTCTGAAATCCTACAAAAATATCATGTTTTCCACCTTATTTCCACCTTGTTAAGAGCTGTTAAAAGCTGCTGGCTGCTGCTGGCTGCTAGCTGCTGCACGGCTGCCGCTGCTCTTACTGCTATACTGCTGGCGAACGCCTGCGAAACACCTCCCAGCAGTAAAACAGCATGACCCTAAAGGACGAACCGATGCCAAAATCTACGTTTTTCGGGGCCGGAACGTCCCTTCTGAAATCCTACAAAAATATCATGTTTCCCACCTTATTTCCACCTTGTTAAGAGCTGTTAAAAGCTGCTGGCTGCTGCTAGCTGCTGCACTGCTGCGGCTGCTCTGACTGCTGCTGCTGGCAAACGCCTGCGAAACACCTCCCGGCAGTAAAACAGCATGGCCCTAATGGACGAACCAATGCCAAAATCTACGTTTTTCGGGGCCGGAACGTCCCTTCTGAAATCCTACAAAAATATATTTCTTCCACCTTATTATTTCCACCCTGTTAAGAGCTGTTAAAAGCTGCTGGCGGCTGCTGGCTGCTAGCTGCTGCACTACTGCCGCTGCTCTTACTGCTACTGCTGGCGGACGCCTGCGAAACACTTCCCGGCAGTAAAACAGCATGGCCCTAAAGGACGAACCGATGCCAAAATCTACGTTTTTCGAGGCCGGAACGTCCCTTCTGAAACCTACAAAAATATCATTTATCATTTTTCTACCTTATTTCCATCTTGTTACAAGCTGTTAAAAGCTGCTGGCTGCTGCTGGCTGGCTGCTAGCTGCTGCACTGCTGCGGCTGCTCTTACTGCTGCTGCTGGCAAACGCCTGCGAAACACCTCCCGGCAGTAAAACAGCATGGCCCTAAAGGACGAACCGATGCCAAAATCGACGTTTTTCGGGGCCAAAACGTCCCTTCTGAAATCCTACAAAAATATCATTTTGCCACCTTATTTCCACCTTGTTAAGAGCTGTTAAAAGCTGCTGGCTGCTGCTGGCTGCTAGCTGCTGTAACCAAAAGAACTATGAAAATTTGCTTTGGCAATGAGAAATCCTCAATTTCAACAGGTGAAATTTCAATTGCCAACTTACCAGGAAGGAGATTACAAGCTGTTAAAGCTGCTGGCTGCAGCTGGCTGGCTGCTAGCTGCTGCACTGCTGCGGCTGCTCTTAGTGCTGCTGCTGGCGAACGCCTGCGAAACACCTCCCGGCAGTAAAACAGCATGGCCCTAAAGGACGAACCGATGCCAAAATCTACGTTTTTCGGGGCCGGAACGTCCCTTCTGAAATCCTACAAAAATATCATTTATCATTTTTCTACCTTATTTCCATCTTGTTAAGAGCTGTTAAAAGCTGCTGGCTGGCTACTGGCTGCTGCACTGCTGCCGCTTCTCTTACTGCTGCTGCTGGCGAACGGCTGCGAAACACCTCCCGGCAGTAAAACAGCATGGCCCTAAAGGACGAACCGATGCCAAAATCTACGTTTTTCGGGGCCGGAACGTCCCTTCTGAAATCCTACAAAAATATCATTTTTCCACCTTATTTCCATCTTGTTAAGAGCTGTTAAAAGCTGCTGGCTGCTGCTGGCTGGCTGCTAGCTGCTGCACTGCTGCGGCTGCTCTTACTGCTGTGGCTGGCGAACGCCTGCGAAACACCTCCCGGCAGTAAAACAGCATGGCCCTAAAGGACGAACCGATGCCAAAATCTACGTTTTTCGGGGCCGGAACGTCCCTTCTGAAATCCTATAAAAAAATTTCATTTTTATCATTTTTCCACCTTATTTTTACCTTGTTAAGAGCTGTTAAAAGCTGCTGGCTGCTGCTGGCTGGCTGCTAGCTGCTGCACGGCTGCCGCTGCTCTTAGCCTGCTAAACACCTCCCGGCAGTAAAATTGCCTTCTGCTCTGGATCTTTGCAAAAATTGGTTGCTGCTGCTGCTGCTGCAGCTGACCAAAAACGCGGCTTCCGGCAAGGCAGCGGTTGCCCTTACTGCTACTGATGCTGCTGGAACCGTAGAAAGTTTCTGAATCTTTACCAACAATTGGCTGCTGCAGCTGCTGTTGCTGCTACTGCTGCTAAATTTGCACAGACAGAAAATATTTGCCAAAAATTGGCGGCTGCTGCTGCTGCTGCTACTGCTGCTGTTTCTGCTGCAGCTCCTGCTGCGGCTGCTGCAGCTGCTGTTGCTCCTGCTGTTCCTACTGTTCCGCTGCTGTTGGCTGCTAGTAGCAGTCCGAGAATCCCACCAAAAAACTGTCTAACGTTGCTTCTGAAAACCTAGAAATTTAGATTGCTGCTTCTGGTGGTGGTGTGCCTAAACTTGCTTGTCTTTGCTTGTCTTATTCCCTGGCGCGCTCCCCCTTGCGTCTGCCGGGGTCGGCGGATAATCAGTTTTTTACCTTACTGCTACTGCTGCTGCTGGACTCACTGCCGCTGCTACTGCCACGGCCGCTGCTGTGGCTGCTGCTGCAGCTCCCGGCAGCAAAACACCATGGCCCTAAAGGACGAACCGAGTCCAAAATGTACGTTTCCCGGGGCCGGAACGTCCCTTCTGAAATCCTACAAAGAGCGTGCTGCTGGTGCGGAAAGTTATTATAATCAGTTTTTTACCTTACTGCTACTGCGGCTGCTGGACTCACTGCTGCCGCTGCTACTGCCACCACCGCTGCTGTGGCTGCTGCTGCAGCTCCCGGCAGCAAAACACCATGGCCCTAAAGGACGAACCAAGTCCAAAATGTACGTTTCCCGGGGCCGAAACGTCCCTTCTGAAATCCTACAGAAAGCTTGCCGCTGCTACTGCCACGGCCGCCGCTCTGGCTGCTGCCGCAGCTCCCGGCAGCAAAAAACTAGGCCCTATGTCCAAAATGTGCGTTTCTTACTGCTACTGCTGCTGTTGGAGTCACTGCTGCCGCTGCTACTGCCACGGCTGCTGCTCTGGCTGCTGCTGCAGCTCCCAGCAGCAAAACACCATGGCCCTAAAGGACGAACCGAGTCCAAAATATACGTCCTGCGATCGGAACGTCCCTTCTGAAATCCTACAAAGAGCGTGCTGCTGGTGCGGAAAGTTATTAGAATCAGTTTTTTACCTTACTGCTACTGCGGCTGCTGGACTCACTGCTGCCGCTGCTACTGCCACCACCGCTGCTGCGGCTGCTGCTGCAGCTCCCGGCAGCAAAACACCATGGCCCTAAAGGACGAACCAAGTCCAAAATGTACGTTTTCCGGGGCCGAAACGTCCCTTCTGAAATCCTACAAAAAGCTTGCCGCTGCTACTGCCACGGCCGCTGCCCTAACTGCTGCCGCAGCTCCCGGCAGCAAAACACCATGGCCCTAAAGGACGGACCGAGTCCAAAATGTGTATTTCTTATTGCTACTGCTGCTGTTGGAGTCACTACTGCCGCGGCTGCTGCTCTGGATGCTGCTGCAGCTCCCGGCAGCAAAACACCATGGTCCTAAAGGACGAACCACTTGCCATTCTTAGAGATTACAAGGTGGTGCCCCCCCAGTTATAGCTTGCTTTAAGAACCATAGTAACTAGATGTATCTACCATAAACATCCATAAACACCCATAAGCTGTTGGTGCTGAAATTATCATTTTTTCCTTTTTAAGACTGCTCTGGCTGCTGCCGCAGCTCCCGGCAGCAAAATACAATGGCCCTAAAGGACGAACCGAGTCCAAAATGTGCGTTTCTTACTGCTACTGCTGCTCTTGGAGTCACTGCTGCCGCTGCTACTGCCTGGTCGCTGCTGCAGCTCCCGGCAGCAAAACACCATGGTCCTGCGGTCGGAACGTCCCTTCACAAAAAGCTTGCTGCTGGTGCGGAAAGTATCATTTTTTTACAATTTTATTAATCAGTTTTTTACCTTACTGCTACTGCTGCTGCTGGACTCACATGCTGCCGCTGCTACTGCCACGGCCGCTGCTCTGGCTGCTGCTGCAGCTCCCGGCAGCAAAACACCATGGCCCTAAAGGACGAACCGAGTCCAAAATGTACGTTTCCCGGGGCCGGAACGTCCTTTCTGAAATCCTACAAAAAGCTTGCCGCTGCTACTGCCACGGCCGCTGCTGTGGCTGCTGCTGCAGCTCCCGGCAGCAAAACACCATGGCCCTAAAGGACGAACCGAGTCCAAAATGTACGTTTCCCGGGGCCGGAACGTCCTTTCTGAAATCCTACAAAAAGCTTGCCGCTGCTACTGCCACGGCCGCTGCTCTAGCTGCTGCCGCAGCTCCCGGCAGCAAAACACCATGGCCCTCAAGGACGAACCGAGTCCAAAATATATGTTTCCCGGGGCCGGAACGTCCCTTCTGAAATCCTACAAAAAGCTTGCTGTTGGTGTGGAAATTTTACTGTATCATTTTCCCGCTTTTTAAGAGCCGCTGCCACTGGCCACGGCCGCTGCTCTGGCTGCTGCCGCAGCTCCCGGCAGCAAAACACCACGGCTGCTGCTCTGGCTGCTGCTGCAGCTCCCGGCAGCAAAACACCATGGCCCTAAAGGACGAACCGAGTCCAAAATGTACGTTTCCCGGGGCCGGAACGTCCCTTCTGAAATCCTACAAAGAGCGTGCTGCTGGTGCGGAAAGTTATTATAATCAGTTTTTTACCTTACTGCTACTGCGGCTGCTGGACTCACTGCTGCCGCTGCTACTGCCACCACCGCTGCTGTGGCTGCTGCTGCAGCTCCCGGCAGCAAAACACCATGGCCCTAAAGGACGAACCAAGTCCAAAATGTACGTTTCCCGGGGCCGGAACGTCCCTTCTGAAATCCTACAAAAAGCTTGCCGCTGCTACTGCCACGGCCGCTGCTCTGGCTGCTGCCGCAGCTCCCGGCAGCAAAACACCATGGCCCTAAAGGACGAACCGAGTCCAAAATATATGTTTCCCGGGGCCGGAACGTCCCTTCTGAAATCCTACAAAAAGCTTGCTGTTGGTGCGGAAATTTTACTGTATCAGTTTCCCGCTTTTTAAGAGCCGCTGCCACTGGCCACGGCCGCTGCTCTGGCTGCTGCCGCAGCTCCCGGCAGCAAAACACCACGGCTGCTGCTCTGGCTGCTGCTGCAGCTCCCGGCAGCAAAACACCATGGCCCTAAAGGACGAACCGAGTCCAAAATATACGTCCTGCGGTCGGAACGTCCCTTCTGAAATCCTACAAAGAGCTGCTGGTGCGGAAAGTTATTATAATCAGTTTTTTACCTTACTGCTACTGCGGCTCCTAAACTCACTGCTGCCGCTGCTACTGCCACGGCCGCTGCTGTGGCTGCTGCTGCAGCTCCCGGCAGCAAAACACCATGGCCCTAAAGGACGAACCAAGTCCAAAATGTACGTTTCCCGGGGCCGAAACGTCCCTTCTGAAATCCTACAAAAAGCTTGCTGTTGGTGCGGAAATTACTGTATCACATTTCCCGCTTTTTAAGAGCCGCTGCCACTGGCCACGGCCGCTGCTCTGGCTGCTGCCGCAGCTCCCGGCAGCAAAACAAGCTGCTTGCAGCTGCTGGGCCTGCTGCTGCTGCTGGTGGTGCTGCTGCTGCTGCTGGTGGTGCCTAACGGTGCCTTCTGAACCAACAAGAAACCAGCTCCAAAGTGCAGCTCCCATGCCCTCAAAGCAGCTCCACAACAAAGTCCTAGCGGGCGGTCGCGAAACAGCAAAACACCATGGCCCTGAAGGACGGAACGACCTCCAAAAACATGCTGCCCCGGGGCTTGACGTCCCTTCTAGATTCTGGTAAAAACAGCGATTGCAGCCCTCGCCACACCGAAACACCATGCTACTGAAGGACGGAACGGCGATTGCAGCTGCTGGGACTGCTGCTGCTGCTCCTGCTGCTGCTGCCGGTCGTGTTGCTAGAGGTGGTGCTGCAAGCCCCCAAAACGCACCCTTCGCCACACCGAAACACCATGCTACTGTACTGAAGGACGGAACGACCTCAAAAAACATGCTGCCCCGGGGCTTGACGTCCCTTCTGGATTCTGGTAAAAACAAAGCGATTGCAGCTGCTGAGCCTGCCTGCTGCTGCTGCTGCTGCTGCTTCTGAAATCCTAGAAAAACAACCTTTTTCCACAGCTGCTGCTGCTGCTGCTGCTGCCGCTGCTGCTGCCGCTGCTCTTGCTGCTAGTGCGGCTAAACTGCTGCTGCTGCTGGAGCTGGTGCCTAACGTTGCCTTCTGAACCAACAAGAAACCAGCTCCAAAGTGCAGCTCCCATGCCCTCAAAGCAGCTCCACAACAAAGTCCTAGCGGGCGGTTGCGAAACAGCAAAACACCATGGCCCTGAAGGACGGAACGACCTCCAAAAAATGCTGTCCCGGGGCTTGACGTCCCTTCTGGATTCTGGTAAAAACAAAGTGTGATTGCAGCTGCTGGGCCTGCTGCTTGCAGCTGCTGGGCCTGCTGCTGCTGCTGGTGGTGCTGCTGCTGCTGGTGGTGCCTAACGGTGCCTTCTGAACCAACAAGAAACCAGCTCCAAAGTGCAGCTCCCATGCCCTCAAAGCAGCTCCACAACAAAGTCCTAGCGGGCGGTCGCGAAACAGCAAAACACCATGGCCCTGAAGGACGGAACGACCTCCAAAAAATGCTGTCCCGGGGCTTGACGTCCCTTCTGGATTCTGGTAAAAACAAAGCGATTGCAGCCCTCGCCACACCGAAACACCATGCTACTGAAGGACGGAACGGCGATTGCAGCTGCTGGGACTGCTGCTGCTGCTCCTGCTGCTGCTGCCGGTCGTGTTGCTAGAGGTGGTGCTGCAAGCCCCCAAAACGCACCCTTCGCCACACCGAAACACCATGCTACTGTACTGAAGGACGGAACGACCTCAAAAAACATGCTGCCCCGGGGCTTGACGTCCCTTCTGGATTCTGGTAAAAACAAAGCGATTGCAGCTGCTGAGCCTGCCTGCTGCTGCTGCTGCTGCTTCTGCTTCTGAAATCCTAGAAAAACAACCTTTTTCCACAGCTGCTGCTGCTGCTGCTGCCGCTGCTGCTGCCGCTGCTGCTGCCGCTGCTCTTGCTGCTAGTGCGGCTAAACTTGCTTGTCTTTGCTTGTCTTATTCCCTGGCGCGCTCCCCCTTGCGTCTGCCGGGGTCGGCGGATATCAATATCTATCAATATCTGATGTTAGTATGATTATATCATATGAGTATGATTCTTATCGAAGTTATACCCATTTGTTCACCCCAGCTGCAGCCTGGAGTAGCTTGGCAAGTGCCCATCAGGGGCCGCATCACTTTGGTAGCGGATCACGTGACGGAGTTCTACGGTTGTTCCGGTCGCGTGCTTAGAAGTCCATTGGCAAACGTTCTGGCCAATTGCCGGGCAACCTTTTTGTGTTTCGTTATTCTATTTTGACTTAGTTTGTCATTGCTTACGCTGCTTGCGGTTGAGGAATCTCCAAAACTTTGAAGATTGGGAACTACCTGTGAAAAACGGAAAAAAGTTGGCACTGCAGTCGTGGCTTCAGTTAGACGTGTCCACTTCCAACTGATTAGTTAACTGTAACTTCCACCGTATAGCCTGCCCGACTTTCCAGCGAAAGTCTGTTGCATCGGATATAGATCATGTGCCAACCACATCAGTTCTTAGCGGGATGAAATCATTTTTTCGGAAACGCTTGACAGGAACCAAAACTGCAACTCAAACAAAATACTCATAATACTCATATAGTAATGATATAATGCACCTGAATCCTTTTGAACCTTTTACACAACTGTGAACCGTAAGATACATCAAACACTTACAAGCACGCAGGGAACACGCGCCAGGGTTGCCCAACACGCGAATCGAAACCATCCTGGATCACCCAAATCCATCCAAATCCTAGGATCTGTTGATTTGTTTCGTAGACGGTCATCCCAGGTAGTGGTCTTGCCACGGCCAGCGCAGGAAGCGATGTCCAAAAATCTGATGGGTTTTTCAGCGCCTGTCTCCTGCAGAAAAGTGCTGGTTTTCCTTCTGATTTCAGGAAACCTCCTGCAACTTTCCATCAGCTTGGACTGTAACTATCTTGGACTTGGATTGTGGTTGTTGTACAAGCATTTCTGCATGTAGTTTCACTTGTTCATGATGAACCTACGATGAGGTTCATGCTTGGATAGCAGTTTTAACTCTCGTTTCAGAGGTTTCACGGCAAGGAACATGTTTCACTTCTAAAAGCATTAAACATTCAGTTACGGTTGTTTTCTTCACACGTCATGGTGCCACGACCTCGTGAACCTGGTGATTTGCGTTGCTCAGATTTGCGATCACGCACTTGTCTCAACATGTTCCAAAGACCTTCGCGTGAGACTGGTTCTGCGAGCTTACAAGGCCAATTTTAATGAATTTCAGTTGTTCGAAGTATTTTCAAGCTGTTTGCCCGTGTGATCAAAGTAATTTTCAGATCGAACATAAATATAAATTCCGCATGCCGGCAGAAGGAAGAACACATGTTGGGAAGAGCATGTTGCACAAACTGGCAAGACACATTCATACAGACGAACATGGATGTGATTGCAAGGTGGGTTCGAGTAATCACTCTTGCCAAAGGTCGGCATGTTTTGAACCTATACTGGTGTTGCATAGATTCAGAGTCTTATAAGCTGGCACCAAGAATCGGGACAAGGGTACAATGCTTGTCCAATGAGCCCAGTGTTGCATTCAGTCATAGTTTCACCAGCCCGTCAGCAAGCCATGTCGTCGCATACGAGATCCGACAGGCGGGATATCCTCTCTCAGCGTCGTTGTCAGCGACTATTTTCCCTCTAAAATCACCATTAAGAAACCCTGTTTGAAAGGATGTTTTGTCTTTCGGACCGCTGCTTCAGTGCTACATGGCAACATTTCCCCCAAGTTCGGGAGGCTCCCAGTTTTGTCGCCAACGAGTGCTGACAGGCAGATCTGGCCTATTCTGGCCTGCTTTTTGAATCTTTTTGAAGGGTTGAAAGGCGAACACAAGTTCCCACGAAGGATTGGGCACGATTCTGCCACTGTTGATGGACGAGATCCCGCACCAGGAGGGCAATGCCCAATGAGGGTTTCCATCGCCAATTGACAAGTAATCAAGAAAGATTTTGCAATGATAGGCTAGGCTTGAGAAATCGCATGTTTTGCGAGCGGTGTAATCTTGCTGGAAGATGCTGGTGCAGTTACCGATGCTTCTTGACTGTTCGTGATATTTTCAAAGGCAAGCATTGGTCATTAGCCTGCACAGGTGTCTTCGAAGTGAGGCTAACAATGGATTGGTGAATCCTAGACGAATCGCTGCTGGACATGTGGTCATCGGATGGCAAGGGCTGGCAAGGGCTGGCTAGAGCATCCCGAGGACACCGATATTTTGATCAAACCTAGCAAGCTCTATGAAGTCATATGAAGTCCTTGCAAACCTCTGAAGTTTTGACTTTGCTTTCTGATCTTTTGACAGTTCTGCAACTGCCAAGTTGGGCTCCACGAGGAAATGCTCCACTTCATCTTGCAGCTGCGACTCTTGGAATGGCATTTGCATTCACAATTCTGACAAAAGACAAACCAATCTGGCCTAAGGGTGAACAATGAGCTTTAGGGCCTAAGCTTCAAATTAGATATCTTGTTATACTATACTTGTTATATCTTGTTTCCTCGAGTAAGATGAGTAAGGCTCCAACCTGGGACACGGCGACCACAGGCCCTGCTTGGTCCGGGCCCTCAGGGCCAAATTGCAAAATGGTAAGATAGAAATAGAGCTAGGCAGAGATCAAGATGAAGACCCTGTGATTTTTGGAGGTAGAAAAAATAGACACAAATACGTAACAGAAATAGAAATGCAGATAGGTGTAGCCATAGACTTGGACAACAGATGGATTCACAGTGTCACAGATTTGGATTTTGATTGTTGAGTCACTTGAATTCATGGCCTTTCCGCAGTATTTCTTAATTCAGAGGGTTCAGCTGTCTAGATCTGCTTGGTTTTCTGATCCCCTTGCTTTTTGACCCTGGGCATGACCTCAGCTTCGGTGGTCACGTCGAGCGCGGTGATCCACTGCCCGCTGCCGGCCACGTTTGAGACTGCCATCGCTGCCGTGCGACAGGCGCTGCCGGAGGAACATTGGGACAATGTGCTGCTGTGACCTTGGATTGCTTCGGGCTTTGTTCACTTTTTTTGTTTCCAATGTGTCTCTGAATGTCAACAAAAAATGCTTGGAATGTCTCTGAAACAAATCCCAGGTCATGTGGAGTTGACCAGGTAGAACCAGGCAAGGCCTTGGACAACTCCACGCATCTTGGTGAGAAGACCGCAGAGACCGCACCGGGGAGTGTGAGCGGAGTATGAAACAAAGTTGTGGTTCAGATTTTGTTTGGTTCTCCAACTTTTTGGAGTTTTTAAAGTTTCGGTCATCGCTTTCTCAGCGAAACTTGGCCTTAGGTATGCGCTCGTAAGCTATGATGCCCTCGGCACATCTGCCGTCTCCATCGCGAAAACTGAGCATCGTGGGATCACCGTGCAGCAACTGCTACAGATCGAGAAGTTCATCCAGAAGCATGTCCGTTTTTGGGTGGAAACGTCCCTTGGAGCTTTCTGGTCATAAAGTTTGACGCTTTTAGCATTTTACATGTTGCTTACGAGCGCATTTCTTTAGGCGTCAAAGTTTGAGATCCAACGAGACGCCAAAGCCGCCAACGTTCCGTTCGTTCCAGGTTTCGACAGAGCCCCAGCTTCGGTTTGCCATTGGAGTTCGAGAAATTCAACCTCCACCAAGCGTGTCACTGGATCATTTCGCCTGCCACGCGCAAGCTCTGCTGCAGCCTGGTGGAGCTAGTGGCAACGGATGCTGATGCACAGTATCCATGGTGGTTTGTGAGCCACGCATGGCAGGTAGGGGGGGTTGATCAAAGTTCATCAAAGAATCAAATAAATGACAAGGAGAGGAAGGAGGAATGAAGAAATGAAGGAAGGAAGGACACAAACCATATTAGGGAAAAGGCAACCAAGGAAGGAGGGAAGGAAGGAAGCAACAGAGGAGAAAGGGTAGGAAAGAATGAAAGAAAGGAAGGACATGAGACGAGAAGAAACAAAGAATGTGATTTCTTGTTTTTGTTTCATGTTTTTCCATTACATGTGAGAATAATTATTGTCGTCATGCTTTGCGCGCGCGCCTCCTCCCGGTCCCCCCGTCCAAAATTCCCCCTTCCAATCCAAGCTTGCACAGGTGTAAAATGGTGTAAATATATTACACAATATTATTGAAGGGCTGCCGCCTGCCGACCCCGAAGATGAAGCATGGGTGGAGTGCGAAGAAAGTCGAGTGTTGAGTGAGGAATGTAGTGTGTAGAGTGTGAAGTGGGGATTGTAGAGTGTGGAGTGTAAAGTTTAAAGTGCAGTGGGAAAGTGTGAAGTGTAGAGTGTAAAGTGCAGAGTGTCGAGCGTAAAGTGTCAAGTATGGAGTGGAGTAAAAAGTGTACGGTGTGGAGTGTGGAGTGTAAAGTGTAACGTGTAAAAGCTGAAAACGACGTGGCCAGCACGGCTGCAAAGCACACCCAAAACCAGACACGGCAGCCCAAAAAATGCCAGTGAAGGACCGACGGAGAAGCCACAAAGAAGCACCGAGAAACTGCCTAACGTGTCGTCTGAAGCCTTTCCAAAAAGATTAAACACGACGTGGCCAGCACGGCTGCAAAAGACGCCGAAAACAGACACGGCAGCGCAAAACATAGCTTCCGGACAGGGAAACACCATGCCAGTGAAGGACAGAGAAGCCACAAAGAAGCGCCGAAAAACTCCCTAACGCGTCTTGTGTATAAATCTAAACCACCCCTGTATGAAACTTAAACCAACCCTAAATGGGATCATATTTGGGATAGCCGCTCCAAGTGGCAATCGAGACCAAATTTAAATAACATAATATAACATGCAAATCTATTTCTGTATATGGAATATTTCTTTGCTACCTGCAAGTGTCGTCAATCTAGACTATTTTGATCCCCTCGTTGCCTGATCAAGAAGATATTCCAGATCAAAAAACATTAATTATATCTAACCCACCATCAACGTAAATTTCTATAGGAAATATGTTTTCCCCAAGTAGCGTCAGCTATAGGGGTTCTTACTTCTCTATGTAGGGGATCCTGATCGACGAAAAGTTTGCCGCTGCAGCCGCCTTGTCTCCCACTCTTGTCTCCCTCCATGATCGCCACCTTTGCTGCCGCTGCCGCTGTGTCTCGCCAGCTTGTCCCCCTGCTCTCTCAGTCTTGTCTGCAAATTTGGAAACTGACCAAAAAATCATTATCTGGGGTCTATGCTGGTATCATTTTTTGATACCTGTGTTTTATTTTCTTTGATCCCTCACTCGCAGGAAGCCATCTTCAAATTCGTGGCTTGTCTTCGGCAGCATGCCGCGCTGCGAAATGTAGCGGATGGCGCGTACTGGGTATGCGCCTACGCTAATAATCAGCACAGGCTCAAGGAGTGCCAGACACTGCTGTGGGCAATGAGTTTGGGTGAGTTTAGAGTGGTTCAAACAACTGGTTTAGCGACGGGGTGATTGTATCACACGGCACTGCTGGCAGGAAGAAATCTGTGCAAATCCGCGCTCAACTTCATTTTATCGCGCGATGCAATTATCCATAGGCATCGTACTGATCTTGGATGAGAAAGCGACGCCTTTCAAATTGAAGTCACCCATGATCACTGTATCTTCACCACAAGCAGCAACAAACTCGAACAGCGCACCCAGCGCACGGCTGGCAGCTGTGCGATCTGAAGCATGTAAGTAAACATTGATGAGAATCAACGGCCTTTGCTGAGGTCTATAGAGTTTGACGGCCATGGATCTTTCCACAGACACCATGTCGACAGGAAGGGCCAAGGCCTCAGCAGGCCACTTTGTTAGAACCAATGTACCACCTTCCACTACATTTTTCGAATTTCTTCCTTGAGGGCCAGGAAAAAGTTGCCACCCGCGTGCCTTGACGGCACGAGTCACAGCATTCCAGCTGTGATTGTTAACTCTAGTTTCTTGAAGACACAGAACATGTAAATTCTGGAGCTGAGCAAAGTCAAGCACACCACCCAAGCGGCCTCCCAAGGACCGTACATTCATAGTCCCCAACCGCATAGTGCTGTCAGAGCCCGTCATGGGTTCTGATCCACAGCGCCATCCTGCTGCAATCCCAAAATGTCCAAAGCTCGCGAAGCAGCTCGCTGTCTGGCACTTGGAGCCTGAGCCGCAAGAGGCACCAAAATATCCCTCTGGCCCTTTCGAAACTTAGTCCAAACCATTTTACGAGGACACTGACTTCCTGTAAGCCGTCTGATGTTGTTGACACAACGCTTGCAATGCACACAAGCAAAACGCACCGTAAAATTGGCAGGCCACACAATGGCCTCAATCTGATGCGTGCTGTCTGCTGCAGTATCAGTGGTGCGAAACTGCTCCAGAGTCGATGATTTCCAAAACTGTGCGGGCACCCTTCTTGAGGTCATCGCTGATGTCTGCATTTTTGAGGCACGCACGCAATCTTTCCACCAACTGCTTTCGTTTGGGCCCTTTGCTGGAAGCATACTGTTCACAAGCAATCTTTGCCAAACGCTTCGCTGTCAAAGCCATACTGCCACAAGTTTTGCAAATGACGTAAGACATTCCAACTCTTTTCTGTTTGCCATTTCCTGTGGCTGGAATGGTAACGAAAGTGGGGTCATGTGCTCCAGCATCGCCACGCTTGAAGCCAAGCAACCTTCGAGCCACTGCAGCTGCACGCACCTGGCGCGTGGCTTTGCTAGCATTCTCCCGTCTGAAGCTGCTGTCCTTGTGGAAGAGCTTGGCATCCGCCTGAGGATGTTTGTCTTCCCTATGCTTGCGGATGACGCTGTACACTTGGCCAGGTTTGAGGTTGTGATCAGCGGACAAGCCAAGTTTGCAAACAGGACACTTCCAGCTATAGACTCCTCCCTTCTTGACCGCAGACAGCGCAGGCAACGTGTTTTTGAAGCCGATTTTCAACTGTTCCTTCTCATCGGGATGCCAAGCATTGATATGAGCTCTCTTCTTGTCAACCCATCCTTTGCACACCCCAGTGGAAAAGTCACACAAAGGGCATGTCCACTCAGTACGCTTAGTGCGTCTGGACGAAGCACTGGCTGCGTCTTGTCCTTCACTGGCTGCACGTGGCGTGCACGGACCCCGACCCGAAGTAGCAGCCGCAGGGGAAGAAGAATTCTTGCGCTGCTCTGACAAAGTAGAGGCGGGCGCGGGGCTAGCACACCTTCCACGTTTATTGTTGCTATGAACCAGTGACGGCAAAGCTGACAATCTGGTGGCACCAACTGAAGTAGCGCCACATTCCGATCCTCCACCTCTGTTGCCCTGCATTGGACCATTTGCGGCCTGAGTCAAAACTTCAGGAGGGAAAGCACCTTCAAGTCGTTCATAGTGCTTTGAACGAAACCACAAAGCGATGGGAGCACCACCCTTGCCACGACCATTGTAAATCTCCGGAACCCCACGAGGCTGGAAGACAATGATCGGGCGATCGTAGTGCACAGCCGCAGCAGAAACTTCAAGAGCACTGCCCCAAGCACCAATCTTTGAGAGCATGGTGAGATAGCTCTCCCATGATTCGCAAGCATTCTCCGCCTCTGTTGGCTCCTTGCCGTCCCACCAGGGCTTGTAACGACCCTGGTGCTTGGTCAGGTGGGTGACAACGCTTGCACGAACATTCCTGGCTGTTTTTCCGCCCAAACTTTGAGCAAGGGCTTCAAAAAGACAGTTGCCGTCAGCAGGGATGCTTTTCACCTTCATATTGTGAGGGGGCTTGGGTTCCCCCGCAACACGCTTGGCCGGAGGACTCTTTTCAGGAGTACTGACAGTTCTTTTTGCCCCAGCGGGTTCTCCAGCATTGTCCATCTTTGCGTCCGACTTGTCCTCGTCCAAATTCTCAGCAGGAACCTTCTCAGCCCCTGCAATAGTCACTGGCTTTTTGACTGGCGTTCCCATGTAGAAAGATTTGCGAGGAGCAGGCGTGGCAATCGCCTGCCATGCATGGCTCTGGTTATAACTGACCCTTCCATTGCTAGCCAGTTTCATGGTATGTGTTCTCTGCCGTCTTTGTCTTGGAGCTTCAACAGCTACAATGACTTTTTCGCCAGCCTGAATTTCAATGAAATCCATATCCTTTTGAGCATTGGCCTGCACCCACCATTCCACTTGTTTGCCCACAGTTTTCCGGGACAACACCTTGAGTTCAGTCAGGCCAGCACGTGTAAGTTCCTGAGTCAAGGTACTAGCCGCCCAATCTCGCGGAACACCAGTGACGCGCCAAGCTCTGGCCTTAGGAGGAGGCTCGGCGCTCCTGGGCTTACGTACTCCCAGTCCATTCCATCCCCGGGCAATGCCCAGGTCACCAGCCATGGACTGAACCTTCTGCAAGTAGCTGGGCCCATCAAGTTCCGAACTTTTCTTGACCCACTCAACATCGCAAGATTCAATCACGGAGTTGTTCCATTGCAAAGGCTCCACAAACCAGGTACTTTTGCCTGAGCAGCCTAGAAGAGCTTTGGCAGCACTTCGCTCAATGCGTAAAAGGCCAGTGATCACTGGCTTGCCTCCGCCTTTCATGCTTTCTTGCTGAAACGCCCACATATCAAAGACTTTGTCCGCAACATGCTCTGGAACATGCCGATGCAACCAAGCCTGCGCGTTTGCCTTTGGCTTGGCCTGGATGCTCTGCCACTCGTTGTTTTGCAAATATTTTGCATCAACACTTAATCTCACTACAACAGTTTCAGGCTGCACTGCAGGAGCCGCTGACACAACGGCAGCTCTCTTGAGTGATGGCCCTTGGCCTTGAAGTGGGATCACAAACGCCTGCCTGGGCTGCACCTTGCCCGAGATCTTTCCTGGCACCATCCGCAAAGGTCGATCCTCCTCAGTCTGCTTGGCCTCTTTCGGCGCTAGCATCACAGCTGTGATGTTGAGCTCTCTTTTGATATCAGGGGAATCGCCTTTCAGCAAAACCTGCAACTCCTCAAGTTGCTCTTCCGAGTTCACTTGCACTGTAGCTGAAATATTTCCAGGCTTATCCAGTGCGACACAAAAGTCATCAAAGCCCAAAATGGGCCCCGTCCAGTCTGACTGACGCAGGCTCCACACCGGCTTAAACGCAGTGTTGGCTCGAACCATTTCAGCAAAGGTCTTGGGCGTTTTGTGGAGCTGCTGCTCTGTGTGTGGCTGTTTTTGGACGTCCGCCTTTTGCTTAGGATGTGGTTTCGAAGTATTCTGCGGAGGCTGAGTAGGAGGAGAAGAAGGGTAAGAACCACCCCCTTGGCCGTAATCCCCCAGACCACCATCACCGCCCTGTTTATTTTTGTTCTTGTTCTTAAGTCTTCTTGGGTTTGGCACACCCGCCATGGCCCATCATAGCACTGAGCTGTTGAAGCAAATTCCCACCGCCACCCCCGAGTCCCAACAATTGGAAAAGCTGAGAGAGTAGTTTGAGAATCTCACCTGCTTGTTGCAAATTGAAGCCATTTGCTTGGTTATTGCTTTGTTTCTGTTTCCTTTTGCGAGCTGTTGCTCTGCTTCCTGCACCATTGCCATGCATGGCATGCATCAGTGCGTTCCGCTCTTTTGAAGACACAGCCCAAATCTTCTGAAGCAAATCGAAACTTGCAAGCACCACATCTGAACAATTCGTTTCTAAGCACTGCCAGGGCCCATCAGCAATGCATAGACCCGCAGCCACCGCGCGGAGGTTGTCCAGATAGCTGCAATGTTGGCCAATTTCTAACGTTTTGGCTACTGGACAGTGGCGGTCCTGTGATGAGCTGGTTTGCGGAGATCGTGTTTTAGGTGGTACACATCGAACTGCTGCAGGTGTTTATACAGGTGTGGTCATTGACTATGGCTTGTGCACTCCTCGGTTAATTATTACTGGTAGGGAGCAACATCTTGGCGTGGCTGACCATGACGCGGTGGTTTACAACTTGCATGTGCCTGGTTCATTATCCACACCGTGGACTCTCCCAGTTGGTGCCCCTTTGCATTCTGAAAAGGTTGCTGAAGCTTCTTGGCTAAGTGCTTCGGAAGAAGTATGTGACGATTTTGGAAATGCATTGAGTACAGGCAACGTGGACTCTGCTTGGACCTTACTTAGCAACTGCGCAGAATCTCTTCTTCTCGCACGTGGCAAAACTGGTCGTGCTATGCGCCAGGGCCCGCAGCAAATTGCCAGTCCTCCGTCTTCAAAAGCGCCTTCTTTGCAAACAGTGAAAGAGCGCAAGCTCAGACGCTTCGCACGAAGAGGGGTGGAGTACCAAAAGGCCCCGTTGCCAGAGTTGGAGAAGAAGTTGGTTCGTGATGGCCCTCATTTACATCATTCTTTGGCTTTTTTCTCTTTGGATGACCCCAGGTTGGTTAGTGCAGTGCTAGAATTGGCAAATGCAGAAGCTACAGCAGCGTCCAAGTTACGCTTGGAGGCGTGGAAGGACAGCGTGCAGGAAAATGCCACCAAACTAGGCAGGTGGGTCAAACAGGTGCCGCCCGCCAGTCCTACTGCAAGTTTTGATGGCCCCATTCTACCTGCAGATAGGGCCAAGTGCGCAGCATTGGATTGGGAGAGGTATTGGGATCCAGGGTCGCTTCCGAATTTGAATCTGGGGGACCAGTTGTACTCTCAGATTGGCTCTGCAAGCGATCCATTGCCGGATGACTGTATTCAGGTTAGTGGTTCTGAATTGGTTCGGATTGCGCTCAAAGCGAAGGACAAGGCTCCGGGCATGGATGCCTGGACAGCTCTCCATTTGTGCAATCTTCCCATTGCTTTTTGGGATCAGGTCGGTGCTCTTTGGGATGCTTGCTTGCGACATGGCTGTGTTCCTGCGATGTGGAAAGATGTTAGAATTGCTTTGTTACCAAAAGCTACTGGTGGCATGCGCCCTTTAGCCATTGTCACTGTCCTGTGGCGTATTTGCATGAGTGCCACTCTGAAAAAATTACAGCCTTGGATTGCGGAATGGGCTTCGCCCGAACTTTTTGGTGGTCTACCAGGCAAGGGCATCATGGAAGTCCATGAACGTTTCTACGAAGCTGTCAGCACGGCAAAGCAGTCTCGTGTCGATTTGGTCGGGTGCAAAGCTGATGTTCGCAAGTGTTTTGATTCAGTTTGCCCTCAGACAGCCATTAAAGTGTGGCGATGGTTCGGTGCTCCCTCATCAATTTGTGATTTACTCGCTGATTTTTACAGTGAACAGCGTCGTTGGTTTGCTTGGCAAGGTTCTTATCACCCTCATCCGGTTATTGCTCAACGGGGTTTGTTGCAAGGCTGTCCAGCCAGCCCTGCGCTACTGAACGCTTTGATGACAGTTTGGGTGAGGTTTGTCAAACGGCAGGAACCAAGGATTTCTTTGGCTATTTATTTGGACGATCGCACCATGTGGAAACAAGGTTGTCAAAGTTTTGAAGTGGTCATCAACGCCATGACTGCGGGAGCGCAAGCCGATGCTATTCTCGGCTTCGAACTTCACCCTGACAAATTGGCTAGCTTCGCCACCAAACCGCATCTGGTTGCCAAGGTGCGCAAGAAGAAAGATTTAGTAGGTGTACCTGCGGATACTTTCACACTGCTTGGCATTCAATACAATTTGTCACGCCCCAGTTCTTGTGTTGATGCGGATATTGTCAGTGACAACATTCAGCGACGATGTCTCAAAATTCGTTTGGCAGCACAGCACTTAGGCACTCGCATTGCATTGGTGCATAAGTTGGTGATATCTTTATTTGCTTGGTCCGGTGCTTTTCATCACTTCAGTGCAAGAACCATTCGAACATGGACATCTATGATCGAAACTGCACTTTGGGGTCGAAGGGCTCCTCCAGGTAGGAGCCGGCTGCTCTTTTGGAATTCTTTGGGTTCTGCAAGACTACATCCGATGTTTGCGCTCCAGTTCACCGCCGCCCGGGCGGAATGGAATCGGCAATGCCGCCGTGCCCAAGGGTTGCCTGCAGCTACCTCGCCTGCTCCTCGCTGGAAAGCAGTGCTCAAAGATTGGAAATGGCGACTTGACGAGGGCCTGTGGCACACGCCTGCTGGGATTTTGAAACCTGGGTGGATGTCTTTGAAAAGCTTGCAAAAAGCCGCTATCCATTCATGGCTCGTTGGTTTGTGGACTAAAGACACCAAAACGGATGGTCGATGGCCAAACGGCAAGGAGCCGGTTTTCCTTTTTCAGGCAAATGCAGCTTTAGGCATGGATTACTACAGTCGCAGGGTTTTGACTGGTGCTGCAGTGGATGGCAGGGTCACAGAGCGCTTTGGTTCTGCTTTGAGTTGTGAATGTGGATTGCGGTCTCCTGATCGAGAACATCTCACTTTTCACTGCCAAGCGCAGCCATGGGATGGTGAGTTCAGGAGCGCTACTGAACGTCGTTTGCTGGTTCCACTTGTGGATGCTCCTCCTGTGTTGCCTTTTTCCAACATGGTTGCAGATCCTGCTTTGGTTACTTTTATTCAGCAATTCGATCCTCTTCAGCGACCCACCTTGGGTTTGGACGGCAGTTGTATCATAGCTACTTCCTGTGATCGATGGCAAAGAGCTAGCTGGGCGGTTTCGACACTTTCAGGCACCACTGTTCAAGGTGCCGTGACTGGTTTTGAGCAAACACCTGCTGCAGGTGAGCGTGCTGCTCTTCTGCAAGCTTGTTTAGCCTCTTCTGCAGCTAACAGACCGGTGATGCTCTTGATTGACAATCAGGCTTTGGTGCGGCGGCTTCAGCGAGGCATTAGCACTGGCCGTTGGGAGGGTGACTTGCCGCTTTTCTGGCAGCGGATCAGCGGCTTATTGATTCAGGGCACTGTTTGCACTTGGATCCCTTCTCACAACAAGGTGCCTGACTGGACACCACCAGATGGTTGGATTGATGTTCATCTCTGCCGCGTTCTCAATGCGACAGCCGATGCTCAGGCAGGTGAGGTGTTGCGTGACTCACGCTCCATGATCGCTGCGGCTGTGCAGCGACATCAGCGAGCCGTGGCTTGGGCTGCAGCAGTTTGGCGTCTGCAGAGGCTACGGACTTTACCTTTTTGGCAAGTCGTACTTGATCAACAAACATTCCTTGCGGAATGCTAGCTGGCGCACTGTGTTTATTTTTTTTTCAGGCAGGTTTCGCTTCCTTTGAGTTTTGCTTGGAGAAGTATGGGAACTTGATTCTCGCAGATGGCATACTATGGCGTCTTAACTACTTCACTTCGGTGAGGAGCAGGTTGACGTCCGCTTACAACAACAACAACGACGCCTTTCACAAGGATTTGGTGCTGTTTTGAGGAAAGCATCGCCGCTGCCCGGCTAAAGACTCTGAAAAAATGACAACCGCAACTCCAGTGCTTCGAGTTCCATTTCCAGACTTTCCGAATGATTTCACATGACTTTCGAGGTGGAAGAACGCAATGCTGGGATGCCCCTGCTCCTGGATGTGGCTGCGACTGATCCTGCCAACGAGGCCAAAGAAACCAACGGGGCTCAATGCTGCTGGTTGCATACCTAGGACCTCAAACGGGCTAAAATTTCAGCCTGAGACAGGATCTAGGCTGAATGGGGTATCGGGCAAACAAACAGCCTGCGGGCTGATTTCCATATCCGAGCAATTTTTGCCAAGTTTGGATGGGAAAACCGCAGACAATTAAAAAAACAATGAAACATTCCCAAGCAGAAAATATGTTTCTTTTAAAGCATTTTGGTGTAAAGGAATCGGGATGATTTGGCCTGCTGCTGGCCTGATTTGGTGTGATGGGGGTTTGGACAACCGGAAAATTGTCTTCTAAAATGATTGTGTAAAATGATGCCCCTTGGGTACACTATGTTCAGAGACCCAAAAGGCAACAAAACTGATCGGGCAGAAAAAACGCCTGAAATTTTAGGCTGAACAGCTGCAGCTTCAGGCTTAAAAAAAGTTCTGCGCGAGGATGCAGGTATAGGCTGTCTCATACGCTGCTTCACAGGAAACTGTTCCAACAACACTTCATTCGATTCGGGTTTGAAAGCCAGCTGAAGAATGGACAGAATTCAGGCGAACGAAGTGGGTACTAAAGGGATCTAGGGGAGGTGGAGTTGCACAGAGGGCTTGGGAAGGCTGGAGCAGCTGAAGGGGATTAGGCCAAAAAAGTGAAGGAAGGTTTGGTCATAGCAGCCATGGATTCCGGAAAAATGTAAACAAAAACATCACAAATTACGGTGTTTCTGTATTTGGTGTATGGCAAAGGTAAATCCCACCATATTGGGAAAACTGCGTAAATACCAGTGTTCTTGGATGATGGCTAACCAAAAACACCGAAAATATTGCACGCCAAGAAGCAAAGGTCGCAAGTGAACGCATTGTCCCAAGCTAAACACCGTTCAACTCTAGTTTTTGGCCGCAGAATACGTGGTGACCGCAAAATCATTGCCGATCACGTCGTTTTTGTATTGGCACATGGCAAAAAGGTAACAGTTGCAATACGAAAGCTGCGTAAATTCCAGTGTTTTATAGATGATGGTTTGCACATGTTTGCAAAAATCCAGTTTTTGGGTCAAAAGGGGAAAACGACAAACGAGGAAACATATAAGTCGTTTTTAGAGTGGTTCATGTCTTCGGCGTCCTCCAAAAAGGGGAAACACGACCTACAGATGGATTCCCGGGAGCCTGAGTCTGTTTTCTTGAAAGAAATCGGGAGCCAGGTGAAATGCAAAGCCTGGGATCCAGTGAGACGCGTGGGAAACACCATTTTATATACAGAAGGAGGCAGGTAAAGAGTAGAATTGTCAACGCGGCGCTGCTTAGCATAATTGTCAACTTTAGTTGCAGATTGTTATTATGTCGTTTTTCTGCCGGTGAGCTTCCTTCCACCCCAGGTTTCCTTTCCTGTTGGCAAGGGATTCGTATTTCCAGGAATGACAGCAGAAATGCGAACGGTGAATATAATCCAAAACGCACACATTCCCTTCAGGCGAGAATTAAAAGCCAGACGGGATTTCCAGGGTCAGCTAAAAACAAAATCAAAACTTAGGCCACCGAAAAATAGGTTCAAATTACAGGGATTTCGGTGGCTCTAAGTTTTTTTTGTTTGATGGCATGATGGCAGGCTTCTTTAGCACCGTGTGCCAGGCGCACGTGCTGACTGATGGCTTGGCGGCCGCAGAGGCGTTCCGGATGCCGCTGCTTGGTTTTCTAGCCAAGTCTGTGCGTGAAGCGGCCTTCCCCACACCACTGGTGCAGAAGGCCGCGTGAAGTTGGGGTAGGCATCGGTCTTCTGAAGTAGATCAACTATGAATCTGCATATTTCATTCAACTTTGCATTGTCAAACATATTATTTGCACTAGTATCATGAGATTCCTGTTTGGATCTGATGCAAAAAAAATGTTTGCTGCAACCTGCATGGCCAAAAACTGCAAGCCTGTGACTTACCGGTTACTTCATGGCAGGTCGAATTGTATGTGAAAGTGCCAACGCTAGGGCTTGGACGTTGACATCGCGCAAGCCGATGCCAGCCTAGCGTCAGACAAGACAGCCATCCTGAATTCTATCAGGTTGCCACGCGCAAGGACCAAGGCCAGGCTCCGGCAGCTGAGAATGGGTTGTCCAAAGACTTGACAAAAACGGATTTGGAAAACAATAGAACAGAAAACAAGACATTGTTTTCAAAAATGTTTGGTTTTACCAATAATTACCAATTGTAGCCGCACAAGGCGGGACAGAAGTTGCCCAAATAGAGAGCCTACAAGAGCTGCGGGTGCAAAGCTGCGGTGTGCAAAGACCATGTGCAAAGTTCATCTTCTCAAGATGTTTGTGGTCCATGTAGTAGCGCGATATGTTATATTAAATAATATGAGATATTGTGATGTGAATGTTTTGTGAAGTTATCCTAGGAGTTTCCTTCTCAAACAAACGCGGTTTGAAAATAAACAGGGTAGGTATCGCCGACAACTTCAAGGCTATAGACTCTAGACTTTCAGTGGAAAATATTTTGCCTATTAGGCAGAACACCGCCTTAGATACACTGTCAACCATCTCCAGTCAAATTTATCAGTGTTGGTTGCTGAACGTGGTTTCAACGTTCTCGTTGCTGCCATGTGGCCCCGTTTAGTTTAGTTGGTCTAGTTGAGCTGCGGTCCCGTGGGCATGAAATTGATCGGGTTTTTGACTAGTAGCATCTAGTAGCAAAAACAATTAGCACGTGAAGGGTAGTTCCATTCCATGGAATCAAACATGAACTGCAGAAACACTGTAGATGGCGTGGACAATTACGTTTCCCGCTGGTAGAGGTACTCTCTGACTCTGCACCATTGGAAGATCCAAATTATACGGCTGTGCCGCTCGGCAGATGAACTTATGCCTCGTTGGCTTTGCTTTGTTTGAAAATTGTGCCTGTTTCAACAAGAATGCGTTGTTTCATGGTGGGAAGCTGAGGAACCAGGCGTTGGCGGCGCACTTTGCACTGGCGTCGTGGTTCGGCTTCGTGGCGAAACGCCACTCGTTCGACTCCAAGGTTTTAGAGCGACTCCTGAGCGCCCTGGCGGCAGACAGCTTTCGGAGAGTGGTGCAGCTGTCCTTCACGGGCTGCCGTGGCTTCACAGATGCGGAGCTGAGCCAGCTGCTGCGGCACCTTCCCAGGCAGATCGGCTGAAAAACCGGTGCAGGGTGTGACGCCATGGAAATAAATTTGATTGCCGAATTCTGGATATTCTGGCAGGCAGCTGCTGCTGCTTCGTCTAGATATGGGCTTCAGTGGAGTCCAATGCTGGGCTTTCCCAGAGGCACAAGCTCCGTGCCGTGCGCCAGGGTGCTTTGACGTCGTCTAAAACTATGTATATACCAGGTTGGCAACTTTGAGATATTGAATACGAAAAACATTAGATACAATGTTTCAATCAATAGAAATTTAGTATCCACAATATCAATATATAATAAATTGTCAATTGTCTTATGATGATATGATACTCTTCGAATTTGAAGAAGATGCCCCACGCCAAGACTTGCCAAGAGGTCGAGGAGATGGAGATGCCTCCACTGCAGGAACTCAGCCTGCGCTTCACGGGCTCCCACCTGGCGAACGCTTCGGGCTTGGGGCAGATGCTCGGTGCCGAGCCGATGTCGCAGTCACTGCGCTCTGTGCAGCTCTGGTTTTCCAATTTGCCGTGCGCAGCTCAGCCGTCACGGGGAGAATTTCACCTTAAAAATTTGAGGTTTGAGATGCTCAAAGCAGCATCAGCCATGGATGTTGAGCGATTCTTTGAGGTCCTTGGTGGAGCTGGGCTCATGGGAGCCTCTCACGAAGCTGAAACTGGAAGAATTGGTGTTGCAGCTGAACTCTTGCGAGGCCATCACTGACGAAGCCAAGCAATCCTTGCCTCTCAGATTGCAGTTGGAGATGATGAGATGCGAAAAGGGATCGAATTGCGGTGAGTCCCAAGAGAGTCGCCACGGGATCCCGCCGATGGAAATTTGATGTTCTAAATTATGAAAGCCAGCCGTAGGCTAGAGCTGAAGGTTTTTATCGGGAACATAGTGAGCTTAAGGGTCTGGGGGCAGGGCCAATTGGAAGAAAAAACGCGTAAATAGGTGGCGTGGAGCGTGCCTTTTGAAGCCAATGAGACGCCATAAAAAGGGTGATGACGACGAGTGATGAGAATCAATATACCTGCGTTTTGAGAGGATTGAGAAGCTAAAGAATTGGTGATGAGAACAGAGCATGTAGAGATTTTAAGTATAATTGAAGTCTGTTTGTGAGAAGTCTGTGGGTGAGAAGCGTGTGGGCGAGAAGTTTGTATAGGTGAAAAGTTTGGGAGTGAGAATTTTGCGGGTGAGAATCGGGTGGGTCAGAAGTTTGTGGGTGAGAAATTTCGAAATATTTATACTAGGTACCCGTGAACTCGGACTTGTGAAAGATACCCCGGGGTGGACAAGTCCTATCTCATCATGCGCCGGACCCCCAACTCATCAGGTGTCCGTCCGAAAACAGAAACTATGTTTGATTTTTTTGATTTGCTGAAAAGTATTGATTTTTTCAAGAATCTAGTGCGGCATGGACCGCTCGTAAATCATGATGACCTAGGAATGAACTAATAGAAATATATTAAGATGGGCCTAAGTCATCATGCTCGTGGGCTGCAACAAGTATGTATGTATGTAATGTAACGTAATGTAATGCAATTACAGTACATTACATTACATTACAGTACATTACATTACATTGAATATCATTGAATTACATACATGCACAGGACATGGTGCACAAAATCGTATGTCATCGGAGGGGCACAAGTCCTAAGTCATCAGAACCAGGTCTATCCATTTGATCAATTTAAGTTATTTCTTGGGTCGTCACATTTTTCATTTCCTCGTTGCTTCCCTCCCGTTGTTGGCTTCCCGTTGTGCCTCCCGTTGTGGGCTCCCAGGAGCTCCCAAGGGGCTCATGCCTGAGGTATTGGCGCAGGGGTAACACGGCGGTGGCATGACCTCCTGGGGAGCTTATAAATAAAATATAAATTTACCACGACCCTCCAAATCCTAGGAAAATATAGGTGCTTTCGGAGTTTGACCTACATCGACTGATTTTACCCAAAACACCTAGATACTACTTTGGTCCTCGATTTTAGGACTTTGATTGCATGTTTTTGGGCTTGGTGAGACAAAGGCCAAAAAATGTCTGCAGCGCTTCAGACGACTAAGGAAAAAAACCGCAAAACCTCGCAAAAACCCGCCAAAAAAAACGCAAAAACCCGCAAAAAACTGCAAATCCTGAAATCTCCTTGTTTCAGGTAGTTTTCGGATTTTTGTAGAGTTCCAAAATTCCTCACGTTTTTGTGTACGCGGGGGTAGTGCTGAGATTTTCCCAGAAACGTGGATCGAAGTGAATCATTGGGTTGTTTGACCTATCTTCTTTGAACGACCATTTTTCCTCGGAGGGTGGAGGGTGGAGGTATATATTTTGTTTGCTTCCACTTTCCGTTTTTCTCTGACCCCTCCCCTTCTGTTTTTTTCCTAAAGAAAATGAGGGGGGTATTTTTTCCCGTTTTGTTTCCCCGTTGTGCTTCCCTATTGTGATCCCCGTTGAATTACCCCGTTGCACTGCCTTGTCGGGTCAAAGGCCCCGAGCCAACTGAAAAAATTGATGACTTAGGACTTGAGCCGATCTTCAAAAAAAATATTTCCAAAAAATCGATTTATATATCCAAAATACAGACATTTTTTTAAATTATTGTTATTGCAATTAAAAAGATTGTTAAAAATATTACAGTAATGGTTTCTGACCAATAGTGATATCTTGTCAATAGTAGAAACTTTTGTCCGCAACTCCAGTTTTATCTCCAATACTAAAAGTCAATTAGTTCCATTTACTTTTAGTATTGCCAAAGGAGTCATGTTCAGACCTTGTCCAGAGGGCATGGCCAATAGTGGACCCAACATGGCAATAGTGGAAGCTTTTTTCAGCAACTCCAAATTTTTCTCCAATACTAGAAGTCAATTAGCTTAATTTAATTTAGTTCAAATTTTATTTATACTTTTCATTAAGAAAAGCTTAGATTCCAGAAATCTGATCCAATTACCAAACAGCTGATTTCCTTATAAAGCCCTTATATATAGACATGTTGTGCACCAAGTCCATACTCTTTTCTGATGACTTAGAACATTAAGAGAATATTCTTTTTTTAGCCCTAAAAGGTGCTTGAGTCCAATAACAGCCCAAGTGACTTAGGACTTGGTGCACAAAATCGTATGTCACTATGTGGGCCTTAGGCCTAGCTCACGGGACCCTAGTATACTACTTTCCTCATTTGGTTCGCTGGCTGACTTCCATCGTCAGTCCCATGTCTCACCTTTGATGAAGCTTTCGTTACATCCTTTTCAGGTATTTTTCAACAAAATAGTTCTCCAAAGAGCGTGGTGGAGGTGAGGGGGTTGCGGGAAGTGTATGCAGAGTGCGGTCGCAGCGGTCAATGTGGTTCAACTGCGCGGCTTTGCGTGGCATGGGTTGATTGAGTCGACTTGAAGTGATCGTGGTTTCTCCTGGTCTGGCGCATCGTAGATGCGTTATTCCATGTGGCAAGGAGTGGGACGTGAACGTCAAATTTTGCACGGCAGGTGCAGCACAAACATGACCTCGTGACCCCCTGACCGTTTTTGCGTAACACAATGTAACACATGAGGACAGAGATCTTGAACCGAGAGATCTTGTGAAATGTTGGTGATCCCACACGATCATCCCACAGGATCTCACTGATCGGAGGGATCTTGCACCACTCCGGAGACGTCTTTTGGAAAGATTTTGCGTAGAGGTTTTGCGCCCGACATGTGTCAAAGATCTGGTGCTTGAGGTTCTTGTGATTGTGGCAGTTCTCAAAATATGGGATTTGTAGATTTTCTCAGCAGAGCCATGCATAAAGGTCGCAACAGAGGCGCACAAGGCGAAGGATTTCCCAACATTCCCAACTTTATTCATATTTGCGATATCCTAAAATTGTAATTATTGATATTGTCACGTGTGGAATCCTCATCAGATCCCATCAGTTCCTGCGTTTTCACTGTTTGGGACATGTCGGATTCAAGGTATGATTGCGTCCAACGTCTGAAACGTCGTCAGAGAGGATTGGAACTGCGATTGACGATCGAGGCTGAGCCAAGCTGCGCCATCACAGGGACGAGTTGCAATTTGTGTCAGCCCAGGGGAACCACATGTTTCAGATCCCATAGCATCTCATAATTTGTTCAACTTTCAGGAGTTAAACATATCTGAAGTTTTGACACCCCAAACCCACAGAGTTCAGGGTGTGGCTGAGCGATCATGGCCCTGGGTGCCATGTCAGAGGCCAGCTGTCAAGGAGCCAAAAGTGAAATGGTCTTGGGCCGTTCTCGGGTAGAGTCTTGCCCCATTGCGGTGTTTCGAAACATTCTCAAGTCGCCGTTACGAAAGAGAAAAGCACGTAGGGAATCATGGGGAGCTAGTGACAGTTTATGAGGAAATGATCTTATCATGTGAGAGCTCATGTCCTATCCAACCAGGGCATACCAGGGCCTTGGTGTGTTGCAGGATGTGGAGTTGGCAGGCGGCAAGAGTGTGGACGAGTTGGAGAATTTTGGAAGTGAGACTCTACCGTTCCCATGTAGCTACGGCGGCTGCGACATCTTCCATTCGAACTTGAGTGGCTTTTGCCCCAAGCACCGCATGTGGCGGCATTGTTGGAAGTTGGGGCGCGTTTGGCAGACAGCTCCTTGGCCGGTTGTTGGTTGTTCATGGTTGCCCACACCTGAACAACCGCAGTGTTAGAAGACCTTCATTGCCATGTCGAAGGCTTGGTGCTGGACCGAGCTCAGCTTGCTCTTCGCGATCCAGGCCGCAGCCGAGATCGAGCATCGCGCCACGCTGGTGGCCATCCTGCTCTCGTTGTGCTGAAGCTGCACTTGGAATCAACGGATTTTAATGGATTTCAGGTGATTTCCGATGTCACCGTTGTGTCACTCCTTCGGCCGCTTTATACCCAACCCATGTTGGAATCTTTCAGCTTTACCCCGACCCTGAAATCATTTGACAGTGTGAACCCAAGTTGGTTTTGGCGAGAACCCTAGCTACTAGTAGCCATCACTTGCCGTTTGATTGCCGGGTGTCATACCTGTCCAGCCATTTGATTTTCTTTGATCACTGAATATTACTGGAATTATCATGGCCAACTGAGCTACAGAAGGGCTGCAGCAGTTTGAATTAAAAAGGTGAAAAAAAGTTGTTTAAAAAAGGTGAAAAAATGCGGTTCCAAAATGCAAAATATCGAACAAATTGAAGCTTTGTTCTCTTTTCCTTTGCATTAGATGTTATGTTTTTGCTCCTGGTAGTCATTGTTTTGTTATAGAGAAATTAAACAGATCTGCGATCTGCACAGTCCACTTCCGATCGATTCTCTCTGATTTTCAACCTGCAGAAGTTGGGCAGGCAGCAAAGTAACTGCAGCAAAACTGGGCCCAAAAAGCTCAAACCTGACGAAAAAAATCAGAGTTCCATCTTCCCAACTGGATTTCAAATGTCCTTTTTCCCGTTTTCCACAATTTTTCACATTTTTTCCAAGTGCATTTTCAAAACGCATTTTTCACATTTTTCCAAGTGCATTTTCAAAACGCACCTTTTTCGCACTTTTTCACAGTTTTTTGAAAAAGGCGAAAAATGCGTTTCGAAAATGCGTTTGAAAAAATTGAAAACAGTGTTTTTAAAATGCGAAAAAATGTGACCAAATGTGAAACATATGAAACATGTGAAAAATGGAACAAAAGGCAGTTGAAAAGTTCCTGTTTCTTAGCTCCATGTTTCCCACTTTTCAGGTTTTCTTTGAAAACCAAAATGTTAAATTATAGAATAATTTAAAGTTAAACATTAGGATTCCACAAGCATATATTCATTTTCAATGATTCATGCCAATAGGTTCACAATGAATGTAAATTCTATTTAAAATTTAAATTAGGAAAAGTATTAAGAGCATGTAATTTCCTGTTTTCCACATGTTTCCACATTTTCCACATTTGTTCACATGTGTTTCACATGTTAAAATGCATGTTTCACATTTTTAAAATGCATTTTTAAAATGTTTTTGTTTTCACATTTATTTCACATGTTTGATTAATCATTGTTTTCAAGCTTGTAGCTGGAAACGGCCATGATAATACTGGAACACCCAGCTCAGCCTAGCAAGAAACTTTTTTTTCATTTCTGTCGCCCCGAGGTATCCGGTGTTCTGCTTGTCATTGGAGGAGTCTGTGGGAATTCCATGGGCCATCACTTGCGCATTGCTCTTGGTCGCGGTGATTTGCCACTCAGATCCAACTGCTTTGGTGTTCGTATGGGCATACTAGATGGAAGTCATCAAATGGATTCAAGTGGGGCGTAATTTTGATCCAAAGTTCAAATCCCTCAAACCAGGTTCTGTGTCAATTCCAAGGCAGCTTGGTAACTACCAGCGTGCGCTTTGACAACATGCGAGTACAGATTCTAAAGCAATCAGTGGCAACAGAAGCAAGCTACTCTCAGGTGCGCAGTCTTTTAATTTCCTTGCGCGTCCTTGCTGTTAATTGCTTCCTTTGTGCCACTTCTGGTGAGTCTTGTTCCAGGAAATGCCCGTGAGTTTGAAGCATGAATTTTGAGGCAATCAGTGCGAGCAAGATCTATAAGGAACAATAATTGCAGGAGAGAAGATGAACAGGTATGAGAAGAAGTTTCAAAATAGTCAAGATGGATCTGACACAACATGAGAAGACAGTAGGCAACCATGGCAACATGAGAGAAGTCTATATCGTGCATGGACAGGTGCTGCAGTTGCCAGATTCTGGCAGCATGCTTCGAGTTCCTACCATGGCGGGCTGCAGCTACCCAGATTCGAGCGTTTTGCATCAACGAAGCACGGACTTGTGCCTCGGAGAATTCATATTTTTTGAGTTTAGGGTTTGGTTGATTCGTAGCTTGGTTATGGTCATGCGGATCGATGCTGGGATGACTTTCATTTCCAACGAAAGCATGGTTTTCCGATGTTTCCCGGAATCTGTTGGCCATCGGATGTTTTCATGGGACCATTATGTCTGTTTCGAGAAGATTCTTGTCCCAATCAATCCTTTGTCTTGGGCTTCTTGGGCTTGCAGGAGTACGATTTACAGTGATGCGCAAAGCCGCCTTCCTCTCTTTCTGCGTCTTGTCGGCTTTGAGCTATGGCTACGTTATTTGAGATTGCGAAAATTAACATCCTAACAAATTCTTTAAAGACTCCCATGCTCCAGAAAGAAAGACCGTTGACAATATTCACCCAAAACTTGGATAATTGGTCAATTAATTAGTCTGGAGCAATTCACCAGGCCAAGTCCCCCAGCAAATCTGTAGAATTTCCATCGAAGGGGGAGACGGAATATGTTTAGATTTTTCTACATGTTATGTTTCCTTTCGCTCTTATTGGATGTCTTTAGATATGGTGAATTATGTTCTCTAAAAATGTCTCTTTCACTTTTTTAGGTCCTAGATTGCGCAGCGAAGGCATCAAATGAAAACCAGCTTGAAGGATAATAAAACATGCCATGCCATTGCCATGTATCTGATGTAATCCAGTGTATCCCATTTTTTGTGTATTGCTTGGCAAACCAGCCCCGATTTCCTCAGCCTGCTTCTGGGCATGTTTCTTTCCCAGGAGAGCCATGAAGTTGGTGCTTCCCAATGCAACTGTGAAGATCAAACTCTTGACGCATTTGAGCAACGAAGAGCAGCAAAGCACCTCCACCATGTACCACGTGTTGTGTCCTCGCCGTAAAGTTGACAGAATGTTTGGGGGAACACAAGTAGAACTTTTGGAAAGGCCTTGCTCGTGCTACTGCTTTTAAGTTGTGTTGTTTGAGACCTTGTGCAGGAAGCTGCCCAAATTAGAACTGCGTAAACTCTGAGAGTTCTGCTATGCATCTCTCAACTGGCATGTCATAATCATGCTTTGACCAGACATGTGCATGTGGACCTAGAGTTCTTATTTTTCAATGTACCATAGATGCGGCGCATGCAGCGCTCGTACGCCCTTCTACATGGTCTGAAGATGTTTGAAGGGCTCAAGCTCCTTTGCCAGGCCCAGAGAAAGTGTTGGATGCCCTGCGATGTGAACTGTTGTGCGAAGACATGCTGGGAGTGCAGGAGGCATTCAAGGGCTTGGAGGTGTCTTGCTGATATAAGTTACAGTTTGTCAACTTTCCCATCACGGCTCAAACCTGAAAATTTAAAGTAACTATTGCCGTGAGTGGCAGAAGGGGAGGGCTTCGCCATTGAGCCAAACATGCACTTCGCTTTGGAACTTGAGGACAGAATCCAGAGCGAAGACCTGGCTTCCCTGCAAATCGCTGCAGTTCAGGATACCTTTGCGGAGATGAGCGGCCACAAGTGCTGCCAGGCGGATTGGTCCATGGGTCGATGGGTCGATGGGTCGATGCAATGGAGTTTTCATGAGTAATTTCAGAGGACCATTCATTGGACTACTGGATGCATCTTCACAGTTACGGCGCCATGCACGTGCTGGGAGAAAAACATTGAAAAACCCTGGCTGATCAGTAAATCTATACAATGTATACAATGTCGCACGGATTCTCACAACTTGTTTGGGGTCAGGATTGCACATTTGTTGGCAGGTGATCCTGCAGATGGAGAATTATTTTGCCTCGGTTTTTCTCATGGATGCGTTCCTCACGAGGCGATCTGGGGCCCGGGTTGGATCTCCTTCGGAGCAGGGAAGTGGTGCCGAGAACTTGACATGGGACCGGTAGAACACCATGGGAACAGTAGAGCACCATGTGCCTTTGCGACTTGATGTGCCTTGTTTACATCGACTAAGTTCTAAGACATTCTAAAATAGAATAGGGTGGACAATGAGCTGCAAACAGGATGGACAATGAGCTGAGCAGCGTGACCAAGTTGGCTGCGCAGTTTGGGTTGCTAGATGACATGAAATCCAAGTGGGAGACTTCGTTAAGGCCGGGAATCGACCTTGCTGCAACCTTGCTCAATATTCATTCAGCAAGGTTGAGCCTTCAGCCTGAAACCATGATTCTGAGCGAACCTCTGGCCTTGCGAGCTGCTAGGCTTTAGAATTCCGTGTCTGACGTTCGCAGACCTTTGGTCCTTGCAGGGACAATCTTCTTGCAAGTTCTGGCTTTGGCCATGTCCATGTTCATGGCGCTTCAATATTTCCTACGCTATGCTCACAGGAGACCCGTTCCCAATTGTTCTCATGCCTTCTCCAATACTTGGTCTATGTGTTGACAGTCGTGTCAGAGTCCCGTTTCAGAACTAATGTCTAAGTCATTGTCAGCTCGGAAAATTCTTCTGTACAGCCAATTGCCGCAGTTTCGGAAATCCCGCAGGATCCGGCCCCAATTGCCTGACTTGGTTTTGGATGGCTTGCTGCTGGACAGAGGAGAGGAGTCCGGTGAGACTATCCTGGAGGCCTGGGAATTTGGTAAATGTTGCAGAGTTCCATATGTTGACGTTCCAGTTGTGCGACTGAATCAGATGCCAATTCCCCCTCGGCCCAGCTGAGGCCATATTTTTGGCACTGCCCTACCTCGTTTTGGTGGCCGTTTTCCTGCAGCAGTTGGTGTGTCGGAAGCAAAGAAGAAAAAGGCCTCAACCGACGAAGATCCTGTACGTTCCTGGGCAACAGCATGATTTAACCAATCTGGGTGATTGCAGTCTGTCATATTCTGGCGTTAAAAATTGCCCATGATCATGTGTTCAAATCAATTTAACTTTTAGTGACTTGTGCAACCCGAGGAGCGATATTTTGGGTTGCGCGGAGCTTACTACCCCGTCAAGGTGGCGATTTTGCAAGGTCTCACCGTCATGGTGCAAGCCTTTGGAAAAATCTCCTTGTTGGGGGGCCTCGTCACCTTTGCCCAAGAAGAGCAGGACGCGACTGCCATTCTTTGGCTTAGTGTTGGCTTCTGGGCTTTCTTTGCTCTGCTGTGTTGGAACAGTCTCTATCCCGCCTTTCTTCTTATGTTCCCTGACACTGCCTGGGCTCGAATTGGAGCAGCATTTACGGATGCTGCTCATGACCTTGGCTACATCTTGACCTACCTGGGTATGGCATCTTGGTTTAGATTTGGTTTGACAAGTTTCACGGGAATCGTCCTTTAGATCCTGATGGTTTGATTCTCAGATGTCTTTCAATGGAAAGCGTCATTGCTGCAAGGTCTTGGTGGCGATGCTGCGATTGCGGACAGCCTCCGAAGGTTGGGGAAATTTTGGCGAGGACTTGACGTTGCAATTCAGAAACTAAGCTCCAGAATGGTTGGTTGTGCGTCAACCAACATTGAGTGTCTCCAGTGTTTCTTTGCATACCTGCGCCATGCGAGTGGGATCTTCACGGCAACTTGTTTGAATTGAGGCAATCGCATCAACCCCGTGTTCGCTTTTCCTACCGACCTATTGGGCTATTGCGCCGTGTATTTCAACTTGGCGCATGCATGCTGCATTGCACACATTTTGCAGCACACTAATTGGCGTTTGCCAGTGCGACCCAGGCGACAACAAGACTAAACAGCTTGCCATGCCATATCTTGCCATGCCATATCTTGCCATGTAAAGAGGTCAGATGATGTCAGTGATATTGCTTGTGAACTGACAGCAGCAAGCACCATGTCAGGGGCAAGCGCCAAAAGTGGCGATGCCTTCCAAGACTATTTGGGTGCTCCCTTTCCATTGGGCTTCTTTCGATGCTGATAACGCTCCTTGTGACGCAGGATTGCCGCACAAGATTTGCGTGAGTGACTGTGAGTGGTGATTTTGATTTGACAACACTTGTTCAAGCGCCTTTGCAGGAAGTCTTCCCAATGACCCATGGACGAGATTTTACGTTAAGCTCTCAGGGAACCGTTTGTACCTTTTTGCCATCGGAAGTTCTCATAAAAGATCTATAGGAAAAGGTCGTGGAATGGGATTACAAGTACCTGTGCAACTTGTGTCTCCTAGGTGTTTCCCGTGCAATTGCGCTAAAAATGTTGGCTCGGCTGGCCAACAGATTAGCAGCTGCAACCTTGCAGTCGTCCTCAGACAGACGCAGGCCAGGCGGACCATCGGCAGTTTTTTTCTGTATATGGAAATATGTTTTAATTAATAATAGGTTTTAATATTAAAATGTTTGAATATGTTTGAATGGGAATTATCACATTAAATTATATTCTTTTGTGCATCTAATTCCATATGGATGGATAATGCATTTTTCTTACATATGCTTGCACAGCGCACCAGCTTTAGGTGAACCTCGCTGCGAAGAACATCACTGCCGTGGACCCAAAGGCTTTCAGCAAACTCGGACATGTGCAGCGCCTGTCATTGGCGAACAACAGCTTGATCCACCTGCCTCCGGGCCTCTTCGAAGGCAGGAAGCTTTGAGCAGCGTTCAAAGAACAATTCTGCATAGTTCTGCGAAGGTTTCGGGCTGCCATGCAATGACACAATGTGTGATGTTCATATAGCAGCCATACTTTGATGTTTCAGGTCTATCATCATTGGAGCAGTTGGACTTGACAAGCGTTAAGCTGGAAACACTGCACGAAGATTCTCTTCGGGGCTTAAAGCAGCTGAAACTATTAGCGATGAGACACTTGTCAGCTGAACATGAACACTTTTCTTTGGCGTTTGCTAAATCTCAACATGTCGGTTTTCTTTGTCGTATCGACCAAGGCTCGAACCGGCTCACCGAGCTCTCGGCTGCAGTGCTCCGACACCTGCCGCTGTTGGAGCAGCTTCTCTTGGGCGGCAAATTCGACAAAGACGGGTGGGGGCGCACCATCGTGAAGGGCAATCGCATCACGGAGCTCGGGGCCATCTTCGGACACAACGAACAGCTGCAGGTGATCGACTTCGGCCAAAACCGACTCCAGAAGATTGACCCGGCGACCTTTGCAGGACTAAAGAAGCTCCGATGGCTCAGCTTGAGGTCAAACTGGCTGACGACAATTCCTGCGGGAGCATTCCAAGGACTTGGTCAACTGCAGACACTCAATCTGAGGGGCAACAAGTTGACGACAATTCCTGCGGGAACATTCCAAGGACTTGAGCAACTGCAGACACTCAATCTGAAGTCCAACAGGTTGACGACAATTCCTGCGGGAACATTCCAAGGACTTGGTCAACTGCAGACACTCAGTCTGGGGTACAACAAGTTGACGACAATTCCTGCGGGAACATTCCAAGGACTTGGTCAACTGCAGACACTCGATCTGCACAGCAACCAGTTGATGGCAATTCCTGCGGGAGCATTCCAAGGACTTGTTCAACTGCAGACACTCAGTCTGGGGTACAACCAGTTGACGACAATTCCTGCGGGAACATTCCAAGGCCTTGAGCAACTGCAGACACTCAGTCTGGGGTACAACCAGTTGACGACAATTCCTGCGGGAACATTCCAAGGACTCGGTCAACTGCAGACACTCGATTTGAACTACAACAGGTTGAGGACAATTCCTGCGGGAACATTCCAAGGACTTGGTCAACTGCAGACACTCGATTTGGGGTGGAACAAGTTGACGACAATTCCTGCGGGAACATTCCAAGGACTTGAGCAACTGCAGACACTCTATCTGATCAGCAACAAGTTGACGACAATTCCTGCGGGAACATTCCAAGGACTTGGTCAACTGCAGACACTCAATCTGTACGGCAACAAGTTGACGACAATTCCTGCGGGAACATTCCAAGGACTTGGTCAACTGCAGACACTCTATCTGAGCAGCAACAAGTTCACGACAATTCCTGCGGGAACATTCCAAGGACTTGGCCAACTGCAGAAACTCGCTCTGTACCGAAACCAGTTGACGACAATTCCTGCGGGAACATTCCAAGGACTTGAGCAACTGCAGGAACTCTATCTGGGCGGCAATCAGTTGATGACAATTCCTGCGGGAACATTCCAAGGACTTGGTCAACTGCAGGAACTCAATCTGGGGGGCAACCAGTTGACGACAATTCCTGCGGGAGCATTCCAAGGACTTGAGCAACTGCAGACACTCAATCTGAGGGAAAACCAGTTGACGACAATTCCTGCGGGAACATTCCAAGGACTCGGTCAACTGCAGACACTCGATTTGAACTACAACAGGTTGAGGACAATTCCTGCGGGAACATTCCAAGGACTTGGTCAACTGCAGATACTCGTTCTGAGGGAAAACCAGTTGACGACAATTCCTGCGGGAACATTCCAAGGACTTGAGCAACTGCAGACACTCGATTTGAACTACAACAGGTTGAGGACAATTCCTGCGGGAACATTCCAAGGACTTGGTCAACTGCAGATACTCGTTCTGAGGGAAAACCAGTTGACGACAATTCCTGCGGGAACATTCCAAGGACTTGAGCAACTGCAGACACTCGATTTGAACTACAACAGGTTGAGGACAATTCCTGCGGGAACATTCCAAGGACTTGGTCAACTGCAGATACTCGTTCTGAGGGAAAACCAGTTGACGACAATTCCTGCGGGAACATTCCAAGGACTTGAGCAACTGCAGACACTCGATTTGAACTACAACAGGTTGACGACAATTCCTGCGGGAACATTCCAAGGACTTGGTCAACTGCAGACACTCAGTCTGGGGTACAACAAGTTGACGACAATTCCTGCGGGAACATTCCAAGGCCTTGAGCAACTGCAGTCACTCAATCTGGACGACAACCTTTGGAATTCGTCGAGTGTTTGCATTAATTCTACCTCGCTTCCGCTGCTGTATGATTTAATGGGCGTAAGCTTTTGCTAAAATGTTCAGGGACGGAGCGCTTGAAGTGCATCTCTGCAGTTTTTGAAGCGCCACAGCAAGCGCAGAAAAGAACTTTACGTATCAGTTGCCACAGACATAGCCTTGCGGTTCCATCTTTCACACGAGGCCGCCTTGGTCTCGCCAACGTTGGGGCTCTCAGAGCCGAGGGGGTCCATGTACCTTGCGGGCACATCTCGCTATGCCGCTATGCGCCCTATGAAATCTTCGTCATTCCACGTTGCAAGGCACATGATCCTCAGCATATTTGAGGTCTAGGCGTGCCGGGTTGAGGCAATACTAACATCATCTCACATCCAGCTACTTGTAGCACTTGGTACTCAGGATCCTGACTTAGTTTAATAGTTAGCTCGATTTCAGATTGTGCATTTAAAATCTTTATAAAGTGCACACGACTATATAATATTTTGATTTTTACTTGTTTGCAGCCATGGTGCAAAATATGCGACTCCACATGGATTTTAGGTTTGACATACCGAAGGCTCCGCTTTTTCATGGAAGCAAGCTGTGCTACATTCCAACCAAGAAGTTGCACAGGCACATGTACACAATACATCACAATACTTGATGCATATTCAAGTAGTTGAAACACAAAATGTAAGTGCGATTGTTCAAAGATTCCAGCATGTTCCACCCATGACCCACAACTTGTTGGGCCACTGACCGGGGCCAGAGTTTCCCAAAACAACCTGAAGAACTTGATGGAGCGCAGCCCAAACTCCACAACTCGACCTTCAGGGGAACCCATTTTTTTATTGGAGTTCAACAGTTCATCCATGGACAGGTTAGCATCCTTTTTCGATCCACCCCTTGAAAACTTACAATCAGTACTGCACAGCCCTCGTCGCCATGCAACATGTAGGGAATAGTTCGACGCTGCAAAATTTCCATCTGTGCCAAATTTTGGCCCCTTAGCTAAGGGTACACAATTTCAGCCCTTTAAAAGAAAAAACGCCCCTGGCACTTTTCTTGAGCAAGGAAAGTGTCCTTGGAAGATTCATCCCTGAGTCATATCTATGTAGTTTTGTTCCAAGTTGTGATTCCGATGCTACAACTGCTGGTGCCAGCTACTAGCACCTAATCAGCGACTGAAGAGCTGCATGACATGCCAGAGTGGGATGAACAAGTCGCCAGAATAGTATGAAAGAGGGCAAAGCTGCTTGAAACCCTTAAGACAAAAACCCATGGTCCCAGTGTCAAGCAATTCAACGCAATTCATTCAAATTTGTTTGCGTTGTGTGCGCCGTGTGCGCCCATGGTTTGTGACCTGTGTCGTGCCTGGAACACCTAGACCCGTATCAATTCCGAAATTGAAAGTGGGTGATTGCCCGATTTTGCATAATTGCACCTTTTACCAGGCAAATTACGCCCCTTGAAAGCACAGAAGTTTAGCAACAATGGTAGTCTATCACCTGGCAAATACAGGATCACATGAGCTCCAAGAGCCACCAAAAGCCACGTATGTCACACCATACCCCCAAAAAAACAAGTATTCATTCCTTGGGATTCTCAGCCTTTGACTCCTGGCGCTTTTTGGACTCTTAGGCTTTTTTGATGCCCGGACCCAGTGCCATGTTCCGAGGAAGCCCTTTGTGACAACACACCCTGCCGAGGCAAACGGTGGAAGTATGTCAGGGAAGGACATGTGAACAAGCACTAGCTGCTTGAGACATCTTGGCATAGAACCACAAGTACTTTGACAAAATAGGTATATAACAAGATATGACAAGCATGAGTTGAACACAAATGGCCAGCTAACGAATCTTGCCCATTGTCTCAGGGTTTGCGGTAGCTTCCGAGAGATGGTGGGTGACTGGGCCATGTAAGGTCTGCAGCTTGTTTCAAACATCTTGGATCTGTGTCTTCAGCCTAAGTTGGAGCAACACATGTTACTTCACACACATGTGTCATTGCCCCACCCATACCCTGTGAAGCAGCAGGCTTCAGCCCATCCATCCAAGCAACCTCTTGGCCGCAGTACTCTCAACTTTGGCGAGGCGATCCTGCCAGGGACGCGAGCTGATATGAGGCTAGGTACCAACTTGAAAGGCTGCATACCTACCTGTGGACTTTTGAATCAGATATTATAGGGATTATATTATCATGTTAATATGATTATTTCAAATTGTATCAATATCTGAAGTATTATGTTAGTATGATTATATCATATTAGTATGATTCTTACCGAAGTTATACCATTTTTTTCACCCCAGCTGCAGCCTGGAGTAGCTTGGCAAGTGCCCATCAGGGGGCGCATCACTTTGGTAGCGGATCACGTGACGGAGTTCTACGGTTGTTCCGGTCGCGCGCTTAGAAGTCCATTGGCAAACGTTCCGGCCAATTGCCGGGCAACCTTTTTGTGTTTCGTTACTTTATTTTGACTTAGTTTGTCATTGCTTACGATGCTTACAGTTCAGGAATTTCGAAAACTCCAAAACTTTGAAGATCGGGGACTACCTGTGAAAAACGGAAAAAAAGTGGCACTGCAGTCGTGGCTTCAGTAGATGTGTCCACTTCCAACTGATTAGTTAACTGTAACTTTCACCGTAGTGAAAGTCTGTTGCATCGGATAGATCATGTGCCAACCACATCAGTTCTTAGCGGGATGAAATCATTTTTTCGGAAACGCTTGACAGGAACCAAAACTGCAACTCAAGCAAAATACTGAGAATACTCAAAATACTTATATAATGCACCTGAATCCGTTTGAACCTTTTACACAACTGTGAACCGTAAGAAACATCAAACACTTACAAGCACGTAGGGAACACGCGCCAGGGTCGCACAACACGCGAATCGAACCCATCCTGGACCCAAATCCATCCAAATCATAGGATCTGTTGATTTGTTTTGTAGACGGTCGTCCCAGGTAGCAAGGGTCTTGCCACGGCCAGCGCAGGAAGTGATGTCCAAAAACCTGATGGGTTTTTCGATGCCTGTTTCTTGCAGAAAAGTGCTGGTTTTCCTGCTGATTACAAGAAATCTCCTGCAACTTTCCAGCAGCTTGGACTGTAACTATCTTGGACTTGGATTGTGGTTGTTGTACAAGCATTTCTGCATGTAGTTTCACTTATTCATGATGAAACTACGATGAGGTTCATGCTTGGATAGCAGTTTTAACTCTCGTTTCAGAGGTTTCACCGCAAGGAGCATGTTTCACTTCTAAAAGCATTAAACATCCAGTTACAATTGTTTTCTTCACACGTCATGGTGCCACGACCTCGGGAACCTGGTGATTTGTGTTGCTCATATGATTTGCGATCACGCACTTGTCTCAACATGTTCCAAAGATTTGACCTTTGCGTGAGACTGGTTCTGTGGGGTTACAAGGCCAATAATGAATTTCAGTCGTTTGAAGTATTTTCAAGCTGTTTGCCCGTGTGATAAAAGTAATTTTCAGATCGAATATAAATTTAAATTCCGCATGCCGGCAGAAGGAAGAACACATGTTGGGAAGAGCATGTTGCACAAACTGGCAAGACACATTCATACAGACGAACATGGATGTGATTGCAAGGTTGGTTCGAGTAATCACTCTTGCCAAAGGTCGGCATGTTTTGAACCTATACTGGTATTGCATAGATTCAGAGTCTTATAAACTGGCACCAAGAATTGGGACAAGGGTACAATGCTTGTCCAATGAGCCCAGTGTTGCATTCAGTCATAGCTTCACCAGCCCGTCAGCAAGCCATGTCGTCGCATACGAGATCCGACAGGCGGGATATCCTCTCTGCAGCGTCGTTGTCAGCGACTATTTTCCCTCTAAAATCACCATGAAGAAACCCTGTTTGAAAGGATGTTTTGTCTTTCGGACCGCTTCAGTGCTACATGGCAACATTTCCCCCAAGTTCGGGAGGCTCCCAGTGTCGCCAACGGACAGGCAGATCTGGCCTATTCTGGCCTGCTTTTTGAATCTTTTTGAAGGGCTGAAAGGCGCAAGTTCCCACGAAGGATTGGGCACGATTCTGGTAGCACTGTTGATGGACGAGATCCCGCACCAGGAGCGCAATGCCCAATGAGGGTTTCCATCGCCAATTGACAAGTAATCAAGAAAGATTTTGCAATGATAGGCTAGGCTTGAGAAATCGCATGTTTTGCAAGGGGTGCAAGCTTGCTGGAAGATGCTGGTGCAGTTACCGATGGTTCTTGAATGTTCGTGATATCTTCAGAGCCAAGCATCAGTCATTAGCGTCATCAGCCTGCACAAGTGTCTTCGAAGTGAGGCTATGGATTGGTGAATCCTAGACGGATCGCTGCTGGACATGTGGTCATTTTTGCGGGTGCCAAAGGTCAAGGCAAGGGGTGGCAAGGGCTGGCTAGAGCATCCGGAGGACACCGATATTTTGATCAAACCTAGTAAGCTCTATGAAGTCATATGAAGTCCTTGCAAACCTCTGAAGTTTTGACTTTGCTTTTTGATCTTTTGACAGTTCTGCAACTGCCAAGTTGGGCTCCACGAGGAAATGCTCCACTTCATCCTGCAGCTGCGACTCTTGGAATGGCATTTGCATTCACAATTCTGACAAAAGACAAACCAATCTGGCCTAAGGGTAAACAATGAGCTTTAGGGCCTAAGCTTCAAATTAGATATCTTGTTATACTTAGTATATACGTGTTATATCTTGTTTCCTTGAGTAAGATGAGTAAGGCTCCAACCTGGGGACACGGCGACCACAGGCCCTGCTTGGTCCGGGCCCTCAGGGCCAAATTGCAAAATGGTAAGATAGAAATAGAGCTATAGGCAGAGATCAAGATGACCCTTTGATTTTTGGAGGTAGAAAAAATGCAGATAGGTGTAGCCACAGACTTGGACAACAGATGGATTCACAGTGTCACAGATTTGGATTTTGATTGTTGAGTCACTTGAATTCATGGCCTTTCCGCAGTATTTCTTAATTCAGAGGGTTCAGCTGTCTAGATCTGCTTAGTTTTCCTTCGATTTTTTCCTGCTGGATCCCCTTGCTTTTTGACCCTGGGCATGACCTCAGCTTCGGTGCTCACTTCGAGCGATGTGATCCATTGCCCGCTGCCGGCCACGTTTGAGACTGCCATCGCTGCTGTGCGGCAGGCGCTGCCGGAGGAACGTTGGGACAATGTGCTGCTGTGACCTTGGATTGCTTCGGGCGATTCACTTTTTTTGTTTCCACTGTGTCTCTGAATGTCAACAAAAAATGCTTGGAATGTCTCTGAAACAAATCCAAGGTCATGTGGAGTTCACCAGGTAGAACCAGGCAAGGCCTTGGACAACTCCACGCATCTTGGTGAGAAGACCGCAGACCGCACCGGGGAGTGTGATCGGAGTATGAGACAAAGTTGTGGTTCAGATTTTGTTTGGTTCTCCAACTTTTTGAAGTTTTTAAAGTTTCGGCCATCGCTTTCTCAGCGAAACTTGGCCTTAGGTATGCGCTCGTCAGCTATGATGCCCTCGGCACCTCTGCCATCTCCATCGCGAAAACTGAGCATCGTGGGATCACCGTGCAGCAACTGCTACAGATCGAGAAGTTCATCCAGAAGCATGTCCGTTTTTGGGTAGAGACGTACCTTGGAGCTTTCTGGTCACAAAGTTTGACGATTTTAGCATTTTACATGTTGCTTTCCAGCGCATTTCTTTAGGCATCGTTTGAGATCCAGACGCCAAAGCCGCCAACGTTCCGTTCGTTCCAGGTTTCCACAGAGCCCCAGCTTCGGTTTGCCATTGGAGTTCGAGAAATTCAACCTGCACCATGCGTGCCATTGGATCATTTCGCCTGCCACCCGCAAGCTCTGCTGCAGCCTGGTGGAGCTCGTGGCAACGGATGCTGATGCACAGTATCCATGGTGGTTTGTGAGCCACGCATGGCAGGTAGGGGTTGATCAAAGTTGACCAAAGAATCAAACAAATGAAAAGAAGACGAAGGAGGAATGAAGAAATGAAGGAAGGAATGAAGAAATGAAGGAAGGAAGGAAGGAAGGACACAAACCATATTAGGAAAAAGGCAACAAGGAAGGAAGGAAGGAAGGAAGGAAGCAACAGAGGAGAAAGGGTAGGAAAGAATGAAAGAAAGGAAGGACATGAGACGAGAAGAAACAAAGAATGTGATTTCTTTTTTTTGTTTCATGTTTTTCCATTACATGTGAGAATAATTATTGTCGTCCTGCTTTGCGCGCGCCTCCTCCCGGTCCCCCCATCCAAAATTCCCCCTTCCAATCCAAGCTTGCACAGGTGTAAAATGGTGTAAATATATTACACAATATTATTGAAGGGCTGCCGCCCGCCGACCCCGAAGATGAAGCATGGGTGGAGTGCGAAGAAAGTCGAGTGTTGAGTGAGGAATGTAGTGTGTAGAGTGTGAAGTGGGGATTGTAGAGTGTGGAGTGTAAAGTGTAAAGTGCAGGGTGGAAAGTGTGAAGTGTAGAGTGTAAAGTGCAGAGTGTCGAGCGTAAAGTGTCAAGTATGGAGTGGAGTAAAAAGTGTACGGTGTGGAGTGTGGAGTGTAAACTGTAACGTGTAAAAGCTGAAAACGACGTGGCCAGCACGGCTGCAAAGCACACCCAAAACCAGACACGGCAGCCCAAAAAATGCCAGTGAAGGACCGACGGAGAAGCCACAAAGAAGCATTCAAAAACTGCCTAACGCGTCGTCTGAAACCTTCCAAAAGAGTTAATTCCAAAAGAGCCAAAAACGACGTGGCCAGCAAGACCGCAAAACACGCCAAAATCTAGGCACGACAGCCCATAAAACATGGCTCCCGGACAGGGAAGCACCATCCCAGTGAAGAGCGGAGAAGTCACAAAGAAGCACCGAAAAACTGTCTAACGTGTCGTCTGAAACCATTCCAAAAGAGCTAGAAACGACGTGGCCAGCACGGCTGCAAAACATGCTGAAAAGCAGACACGGCAGCCCAAAACAATCCCAAAACATGGCTCCCGGACAGGGAAACACCATGCCCGTGAAGGACGGAGAAGCCACAAAAAAGTGCCAAAAACCCGCCTAATGTGTCGTCTGAAGTTTTTCCAAAAAGACTAAAAACGACGTGGCCAGCACGGCTACAAAAAAATACGCCGAAAACAGACACGGCAGCGCAAAACATAGCTTCCGGACAGGGAAACACCATGCCAGTGAAGGACGGAGAAGCCACAAAGAAGTGCCAAAAACCCGCCTAATGTGTCGTCTGAAACCTTTCCAAAAAGACTAAAAACGACGCGGCCAGCACGGCTACAAAAAATACGCCGAAAACAGACACGGCAGCGCAAAACATAGCTTCCGGACAGGGAAACACCATGCCAGTGAAGGACGGAGAAGCCACAAAGAAGCGCCAAAAACCCGCCTAATGTGTCGTCTGATTTTTTTCCAAAAAGACTAAAAAACGACGTGGCCAGCACGGCTACAAAAAAATACGCCGAAAACAGACACGGCAGCGCAAAACATAGCTTCCGGACGGGGAAACACCATGCCAGTGAAGGACGGAGAAGCCACAAAGAAGCGCCGAAAAACTCCCTAACACGTCTTGTGTAGATAAACGTTAAACCATGCAAGCCCAAATAGAATCTAAACCACCCCTGTATGAAACCTAAACCAACCCTAAATGGAATCATATTTGGGATTAAAGGATAGCCGCTCCAAGTGGCAATCGAGACCACATAGCATAATACAACATGCAAATCTATTTCTGTATGGAATATTTCTTTGCTACCTGCAAGCGTCGTCAATTTAGAGTATTTCGATCCCCTCGTTGCCTGATCAAAAAGATATTCCAGATCAAAAAACATTAATTATATCTAACCCACCATCAACGTAAATTTCTATATAGGAAATATGTTTCCCCAAGTAGCGTCAGCTATAGGGGTTCTTACTTCTCTATGTAGGGGATCCTGATCGACGAAAATTTTGCCGCTGCAGCCGCCTTGTCTCCCACTCTTGTCTCCCTCCATGATCGCCACCTTTGCTGCCGCTGCCGGTGTGTCTCGCCAGCTTGTCCCCCTGCTCTCTCAGTCTTGTCTGCAAATTTGAAAACTGACCAAAAAATCATTATCTGGGTCTATGCTGGTGTAATTTTTGATACCTGTGTTTTATTTTCTTTGATCCCTCACTCGCAGGAAGCCATCTTCAAATTCGTGGCTTGTCTTCGGCAGCATGCCGCGCTGCGAAATGTGGCGGATGGCGCGTACTGGGTGTGCGCCTACGCAAATAATCAGCACAGGCTCAAGGAGTGCCAGACACTGCTGTGGGCAATGAGTTTGGGTGAGTTTAGAATGGTTCAAACAACTGGTTTAATTTAGCGACGGGGTGATTGTATCACATGGCACTGCTGGCAGGAAGAAATCTGTGCAAATCCGCGCTCAACTTCATTTTATCGCGCGATGCAATTATCCATAGGCATTGTACTGATCTTGGATGAGAAAGCGACGCCTTTCAGCAGCTATCTGGACAACCTCCGCGCGGTGGCTGCGGGTCTATGCATTGCTGATGGGCCCTGGCAGTGCTTAGAAACGAATTGTTCAGATGTGGTGCTTGCAAGTTTCGATTTGCTTCAGAAGATTTGGGCTGTGTCTTCAAAAGAGCGGAACGCACTGATGCATGCCATGCATGGCAATGGTGCAGGAAGCAGAGCAACAGCTCGCAAAAGGAAACAGAAACAAAGCAATAACCAAGCAAATGGCTTCAATTTGCAACAAGCAGGTGAGATTCTCAAACTACTCTCTCAGCTTTTCCAATTGTTGGGACTCGGGGGTGGCGGTGGGAATTTGCTTCAACAGCTCAGTGCTATGATGGGCCATGGCGGGTGTGCCAAACCCAAGAAGCTTAAGAACAAGAACAAAAATAAACAGGGCGGTGATGGTGGTCTGGGGGATTACGGCCAAGGGGGTGGTTCTTACCCTTCTTCTCCTCCTACTCAGCCTCCGCAGAATACTTCGAAACCACATCCTAGGCAAAAGGCGGACGTCCAAAAACAGCCACACACAGAGCAGCAGCTCCACAAAACGCCCAAGACCTTTGCTGAAGTGGTTCGAGCCAACACTGCGTTTAAGCCGGTGTGGAGCCTGCGTCAGTCAGACTGGACGGGGCCCATTTTGGGCTTTGATGACTTTTGTGTCGCACTGGATAAGCCTGGAAATATTTCAGCTACAGTGCAAGTGAACTCGGAAGAGCAACTTGAGGAGTTGCAGGTTTTGCTGAAAGGCGATTCCCCTGATATCAAAAGAGAGCTCAACATCACAGCTGTGATGCTAGCGCCGAAAGAGGCCAAGCAGACTGAGGATCGACCTTTGCGGATGGTGCCAGGAAAGATCTCGGGCAAGGTGCAGCCCAGGCAGGCGTTTGTGATCCCACTTCAAGGCCAAGGGCCATCACTCAAGAGAGCTGCCGTTGTGTCAGCGGCTCCTGCAGTGCAGCCTGAAACTGTTGTAGTGAGATTAAATGTCGATGCAAAATATTTGCAAAACAACGAGTGGCAGAGCATCCAGGCCAAGCCAAAGGCAAACGCGCAGGCTTGGTTGCATCGGCATGTTCCAGAGCATGTTGCGGACAAAGTCTTTGATATGTGGGCGTTTCAGCAAGAAAGCATGAAAGGCGGAAGCAAGCCAGTGATCACTGGCCTTTTACGCATTGAGCGAAGTGCTGCCAAAGCTCTTCTAGGCTGCTCAGGCAAAAGTACCTGGTTTGTGGAGCCTTTGCAATGGAACAACTCCGTGATTGAATCTTGCGATGTTGAGTGGGTCAAGAAAAGTTCTGAACTTGATGGGCCCAGCTACTTGCAGAAGGTTCAGTCCATGGCTGGTGACCTGGGCATTGCCCGGGGATGGAATGGACTGGGAGTACGTAAGCCCAGGAGCGCCGAGCCTCCTCCTAAGGCCAGAGCTTGGCGCGTCACTGGTGTTCCGCGAGATTGGGCGGCTAGTACCTTGACTCAGGAACTTACACGTGCTGGCCTGACTGAACTCAAGGTGTTGTCCCGGAAAACTGTGGGCAAACAAGTGGAATGGTGGGTGCAGGCCAATGCTCAAAAGGATATGGATTTCATTGAAATTCAGGCTGGCGAAAAAGTCATTGTAGCTGTTGAAGCTCCAAGACAAAGACGGCAGAGAACACATACCATGAAACTGGCTAGCAATGGAAGGGTCAGTTATAACCAGAGCCATGCATGGCAGGCGATTGCCACGCCTGCTCCTCGCAAATCTTTCTACATGGGAACGCCAGTCAAAAAGCCAGTGACTATTGCAGGGGCTGAGAAGGTTCCGGCTGAGAATTTGGACGAGGACAAGTCGGACGCAAAGATGGACAATGCTGGAGAACCCGCTGGGGCAAAAAGAACTGTCAGTACTCCTGAAAAGAGTCCTCCGGCCAAGCGTGTTGCGGGGGAACCCAAGCCCCCTCACAATATGAAGGTGAAAAGCATCCCTGCTGACGGCAACTGTCTTTTTGAAGCCCTTGCTCAAAGTTTGGGCGGAAAAACAGCCAGGAATGTGCGTGCAAGCGTTGTCACCCACCTGACCAAGCACCAGGGTCGTTACAAGCCCTGGTGGGACGGCAAGGAGCCAACAGAGGCGGAGAATGCTTGCGAATCATGGGAGAGCTATCTCACCATGCTCTCAAAGATTGGTGCTTGGGGCAGTGCTCTTGAAGTTTCTGCTGCGGCTGTGCACTACGATCGCCCGATCATTGTCTTCCAGCCTCGTGGGGTTCCGGAGATTTACAATGGTCGTGGCAAGGGTGGTGCTCCCATCGCTTTGTGGTTTCGTTCAAAGCACTATGAACGACTTGAAGGTGCTTTCCCTCCTGAAGTTTTGACTCAGGCCGCAAATGGTCCAATGCAGGGCAACAGAGGTGGAGGATCGGAATGTGGCGCTACTTCAGTTGGTGCCACCAGATTGTCAGCTTTGCCGTCACTGGTTCATAGCAACAATAAACGTGGAAGGTGTGCTAGCCCCGCGCCCGCCTCTACTTTGTCAGAGCAGCGCAAGAATTCTTCTTCCCCTGCGGCTGCTACTTCGGGTCGGGGTCCGTGCACGCCACGTGCAGCCAGTGAAGGACAAGACGCAGCCAGTGCTTCGTCCAGACGCACTAAGCGTACTGAGTGGACATGCCCTTTGTGTGACTTTTCCACTGGGGTGTGCAAAGGATGGGTTGACAAGAAGAGAGCTCATATCAATGCTTGGCATCCCGATGAGAAGGAACAGTTGAAAATCGGCTTCAAAAACACGTTGCCTGCGCTGTCTGCGGTCAAGAAGGGAGGAGTCTATAGCTGGAAGTGTCCTGTTTGCAAACTTGGCTTGTCCGCTGATCACAACCTCAAACCTGGCCAAGTGTACAGCGTCATCCGCAAGCATAGGGAAGACAAACATCCTCAGGCGGATGCCAAGCTCTTCCACAAGGACAGCAGCTTCAGACGGGAGAATGCTAGCAAAGCCACGCGCCAGGTGCGTGCAGCTGCAGTGGCTCGAAGGTTGCTTGGCTTCAAGCGTGGCGATGCTGGAGCACATGACCCCACTTTCGTTACCATTCCAGCCACAGGAAATGGCAAACAGAAAAGAGTTGGAATGTCTTACGTCATTTGCAAAACTTGTGGCAGTATGGCTTTGACAGCGAAGCGTTTGGCAAAGATTGCTTGTGAACAGTATGCTTCCAGCAAAGGGCCCAAACGAAAGCAGTTGGTGGAAAGATTGCGTGCGTGCCTCAAAAATGCAGACATCAGCGATGACCTCAAGAAGGGTGCCCGCACAGTTTTGGAAATCATCGACTCTGGAGCATTTCGCACCACTGATACTGCAGCAGACAGCACGCATCAGATTGAGGCCATTGTGTGGCCTGCCAATTTTACGGTGCGTTTTGCTTGTGTGCATTGCAAGCGTTGTGTCAACAACATCAGACGGCTTACAGGAAGTCAGTGTCCTCGTAAAATGGTTTGGACTAAGTTTCGAAAGGGCCAGAGGGATATTTTGGTGCCTCTTGCGGCTCAGGCTCCAAGTGCCAGACAGCGAGCTGCTTCGCGAGCTTTGGACATTTTGGGATTGCAGCAGGATGGCGCTGTGGATCAGAACCCATGACGGGCTCTGACAGCACTATGCGGTTGGGGACTATGAATGTACGGTCCTTGGGAGGCCGCTTGGGTGGTGTGCTTGACTTTGCTCAGCTCCAGAATTTACATGTTCTGTGTCTTCAAGAAACTAGAGTTAACAATCACAGCTGGAATGCTGTGACTCGTGCCGTCAAGGCACGCGGGTGGCAACTTTTTCCTGGCCCTCAAGGAAGAAATTCGAAAAATGTAGTGGAAGGTGGTACATTGGTTCTAACAAAGTGGCCTGCTGAGGCCTTGGCCCTTCCTGTCGACATGGTGTCTGTGGAAAGATCCATGGCCGTCAAACTCTATAGACCTCAGCAAAGGCCGTTGATTCTCATCAATGTTTACTTACATGCTTCAGATCGCACAGCTGCCAGCCGTGCGCTGGGTGCGCTGTTCGAGTTTGTTGCTGCTTGTGGTGAAGATACAGTGATCATGGGTGACTTCAATTTGGAAATTCATTGTTGGCCAATTTCTAACGTTTTGGCTACTGGACAGTGGCGGTCCTGTGATGAGCTGGTTTGCGGAGATCGTGTTTTAGGTGGTACACATCGAACTGCTGCAGGTGTTTATACAGGTGTGGTCATTGACTATGGCTTGTGCACTCCTCGGTTAATTATTACTGGTAGGGAGCAACATCTTGGCGTGGCTGACCATGACGCGGTGGTTTACAACTTGCATGTGCCTGGTTCATTATCCACACCGTGGACTCTCCCAGTTGGTGCCCCTTTGCATTCTGAAAAGGTCGCTGAAGCTTCTTGGCTAAGTGCTTGGGAAGAAGTATGTGACGATTTTGGAAATGCATTGAGTACAGGCAACGTGGACTCTGCTTGGACCTTACTTAGCAACTGCGCAGAATCTCTTCTTCTCGCACGTGGCAAAACTGGTCGTGCTATGCGCCAGGGCCCGCAGCAAATTGCCAGTCCTCCGTCTTCAAAAGCGCCTTCTTTGCAAACAGTGAAAGAGCGCAAGCTCAGACGCTTCGCACGAAGAGTGGTGGAGTACCAAAAGGCCCCGTTGCCAGAGTTGGAGAAGAAGTTGGTTCGTGATGGCCCTCATTTACATCATTCTTTGGCTTTTTTCTCTTTGGATGACCCCAGGTTGGTTAGTGCAGTGCTAGAATTGGCAAATGCAGAAGCTACAGCAGCGTCCAAGTTACGCTTGGAGGCGTGGAAGGACAGCGTGCAGGAAAATGCCACCAAACTAGGCAGGTGGGTCAAACAGGTGCCGCCCGCCAGTCCTACTGCAAGTTTTGATGGCCCCATTCTACCTGCAGATAGGGCCAAGTGCGCAGCATTGGATTGGGAGAGGTATTGGAATCCAGGGTCGCTTCCGAATTTGAATCTGGGGGACCAGTTGTACTCTCAGATTGGCTCTGCAAGCGATCCATTGCCGGATGACTGTATTCAGGTTAGTGGTTCTGAATTGGTTCGGATTGCGCTCAAAGCGAAGGACAAGGCTCCGGGCATGGATGCCTGGACAGCTCTCCATTTGTGCAATCTTCCCATTGCTTTTTGGGATCAGGTCGGTGCTCTTTGGGATGCTTGCTTGCGACATGGCTGTGTTCCTGCGATGTGGAAAGATGTTAGAATTGCTTTGTTACCAAAAGCTACTGGTGGCATGCGCCCTTTAGCCATTGTCACTGTCCTGTGGCGTATTTGCATGAGTGCCACTCTGAAAAAATTACAGCCTTGGATTGCGGAATGGGCTTCGCCCGAACTTTTTGGTGGTCTACCAGGCAAGGGCATCATGGAAGTCCATGAACGTTTCTACGAAGCTGTCAGCGCGGCAAAGCAGTCTCGTGTCGATTTGGTCGGGTGCAAAGCTGATGTTCGCAAGTGTTTTGATTCAGTTTGCCCTCAGACAGCCATTAAAGTGTGGCGATGGTTCGGTGCTCCCTCATCAATTTGTGATTTACTCGCTGATTTTTACAGTGAACAGCGTCGTTGGTTTGCTTGGCAAGGTTCTTATCACCCTCATCCGGTTATTGCTCAACGGGGTTTGTTGCAAGGCTGTCCAGCCAGCCCTGCGCTACTGAACGCTTTGATGACAGTTTGGGTGAGGTTTGTCAAACGGCAGGAACCAAGGATTTCTTTGGCTATTTATTTGGACGATCGCACCATGTGGAAACAAGGTTGTCAAAGTTTTGAAGTGGTCATCAACGCCATGACTGCGGGAGCGCAAGCCGATGCTATTCTCGGCTTCGAACTTCACCCTGACAAATTGGCTAGCTTCGCCACCAAACCGCATCTGGTTGCCAAGGTGCGCAAGAAGAAAGATTTAGTAGGTGTACCTGCGGATACTTTCACACTGCTTGGCATTCAATACAATTTGTCACGCCCCAGTTCTTGTGTTGATGCGGATATTGTCAGTGACAACATTCAGCGACGGTGTCTCAAAATTCGTTTGGCAGCACAGCACTTAGGCACTCGCATTGCATTGGTGCATAAGTTGGTGATATCTTTATTTGCTTGGTCCGGTGCTTTTCATCACTTCAGTGCAAGAACCATTCGAACATGGACATCTATGATCGAAACTGCACTTTGGGGTCGAAGGGCTCCTCCAGGTAGGAGCCGGCTGCTCTTTTGGAATTCTTTGGGTTCTGCAAGACTACATCCGATGTTTGCGCTCCAGTTCACCGCCGCCCGGGCGGAATGGAATCGGCAATGCCGCCGTGCCCAAGGGTTGCCTGCAGCTACCTCGCCTGCTCCTCGCTGGAAAGCAGTACTCAAAGATTGGAAATGGCGACTTGACGATGGCCTGTGGCACACGCCTGCTGGGATTTTGAAACCTGGGTGGATGTCTTTGAAAAGCTTGCAAAAGGCCGCTATCCATTCATGGCTCGTTGGTTTGTGGACTAAAGACACCAAAACGGATGGTCGATGGCCAAACGGCAAGGAGCCGGTTTTCCTTTTTCAGGCAAATGCAGCTTTAGGCATGGATTACTACAGTCGCAGGGTTTTGACTGGTGCTGCAGTGGATGGCAGGGTCACAGAGCGCTTTGGTTCTGCTTTGAGTTGTGAATGTGGATTGCGGTCTCCTGATCGAGAACATCTCACTTTTCACTGCCAAGCGCAGCCATGGGATGGTGAGTTCAGGAGCGCTACTGAACGTCGTTTGCTGGTTCCACTTGTGGATGCTCCTCCTGTGTTGCCTTTTTCCAACATGGTTGCAGATCCTGCTTTGGTTACTTTTATTCAGCAATTCGATCCTCTTCAGCGACCCACCTTGGGTTTGGACGGCAGTTGTATCATAGCTACTTCCTGTGATCGATGGCAAAGAGCTAGCTGGGCGGTTTCGACACTTTCAGGCACCACTGTTCAAGGTGCCGTGACTGGTTTTGAGCAAACACCTGCTGCAGGTGAGCGTGCTGCTCTTCTGCAAGCTTGTTTAGCCTCTTCTGCAGCTAACAGACCGGTGATGCTCTTGATTGACAATCAGGCTTTGGTGCGGCGGCTTCAGCGAGGCATTAGCACTGGCCGTTGGGAGGGTGACTTGCCGCTTTTCTGGCAGCGGATCAGCGGCTTATTGATTCAGGGCACTGTTTGCACTTGGATCCCTTCTCACAACAAGGTGCCTGACTGGACACCACCAGATGGTTGGATTGATGTTCATCTCTGCCGCGTTCTCAATGCGACAGCCGATGCTCAGGCAGGTGAGGTGTTGCGTGACTCACGCTCCATGATCGCTGCGGCTGTGCAGCGACATCAGCGAGCCGTGGCTTGGGCTGCAGCAGTTTGGCGTCTGCAGAGGCTACGGACTTTACCTTTTTGGCAAGTCGTACTTGATCAACAAACATTCCATGCGGAATGCTAGCTGGCGCACTGTGTTTACTTCTTTTTTTTTTCAGGCAGGTTTCGCTTCCTTTGAGTTTTGCTTGGAGAAGTATGGGAACTTGATTCTCGCAGATGGCATACTATGGCGTCTTAACTACTTCACTTCGGTGAGGAGCAGGTTGACGTCCGCTTACAACAACAACAACAACAACAACAACAACAACAACAACAACAACAACAACAACAACAACAACAACAACAACAACAACAACAACAACAACAACAACAACAACAACAACAACAACAACAACAACAACAACAACAACAACAACAACCACTCCTTTCAGCAGCTATCTGGACAACCTCCGCGCGGTGGCTGCGGGTCTATGCATTGCTGATGGGCCTTGGCAGTGCTTAGAAACGAATTGTTCAGATGTGGTGCTTGCAAGTTTCGATTTGCTTCAGAAGATTTGGGCTGTGTCTTCAAAAGAGCGGAACGCATTGATGCATGCCATGCATGGCAATGGTGCAGGAAGCAGAGCAACAGCTCGCAAAAGGAAACAGAAACAAAGCAATAACCAAGCAAATGGCTTCAATTTGCAACAAGCAGGTGAGATTCTCAAACTACTCTCTCAGCTTTTCCAATTGTTGGGACTCGGGGGTGGCGGTGGGAATTTGCTTCAACAGCTCAGTGCTATGATGGGCCATGGCGGGTGTGCCAAACCCAAGAAGCTTAAGAACAAGAACAAAAATAAACAGGGCGGTGATGGTGGTCTGGGGGATTACGGCCAAGGGGGTGGTTCTTACCCTTCTTCTCCTCCTACTCAGCCTCCGCAGAATACTTCGAAACCACATCCTAAGCAAAAGGCGGACGTCCAAAAACAGCCACACACAGAGCAGCAGCTCCACAAAACGCCCAAGACCTTTGCTGAAGTGGTTCGAGCCAACACTGCGTTTAAGCCGGTGTGGAGCCTGCGTCAGTCAGACTGGACGGGGCCCATTTTGGGCTTTGATGACTTTTGTGTCGCACTGGATAAGCCTGGAAATATTTCAGCTACAGTGCAAGTGAACTCGGAAGAGCAACTTGAGGAGTTGCAGGTTTTGCTGAAAGGCGATTCCCCTGATATCAAAAGAGAGCTCAACATCACAGCTGTGATGCTAGCGCCGAAAGAGGCCAAGCAGACTGAGGAGGATCGACCTTTGCGGATGGTGCCAGGAAAGATCTCGGGCAAGGTGCAGCCCAGGCAGGCGTTTGTGATCCCACTTCAAGGCCAAGGGCCATCACTCAAGAGAGCTGCCGTTGTGTCAGCGGCTCCTGCAGTGCAGCCTGAAACTGTTGTAGTGAGATTAAGTGTTGATGCAAAATATTTGCAAAACAACGAGTGGCAGAGCATCCAGGCCAAGCCAAAGGCAAACGCGCAGGCTTGGTTGCATCGGCATGTTCCAGAGCATGTTGCGGACAAAGTCTTTGATATGTGGGCGTTTCAGCAAGAAAGCATGAAAGGCGGAGGCAAGCCAGTGATCACTGGCCTTTTACGCATTGAGCGAAGTGCTGCCAAAGCTCTTCTAGGCTGCTCAGGCAAAAGTACCTGGTTTGTGGAGCCTTTGCAATGGAACAACTCCGTGATTGAATCTTGCGATGTTGAGTGGGTCAAGAAAAGTTCGGAACTTGATGGGCCCAGCTACTTGCAGAAGGTTCAGTCCATGGCTGGTGACCTGGGCATTGCCCGGGGATGGAATGGACTGGGAGTACGTAAGCCCAGGAGCGCCGAGCCTCCTCCTAAGGCCAGAGCTTGGCGCGTCACTGGTGTTCCGCGAGATTGGGCGGCTAGTACCTTGACTCAGGAACTTACACGTGCTGGCCTGACTGAACTCAAGGTGTTGTCCCGGAAAACTGTGGGCAAACAAGTGGAATGGTGGGTGCAGGCCAATGCTCAAAAGGATATGGATTTCATTGAAATTCAGGCTGGCGAAAAAGTCATTGTAGCTGTTGAAGCTCCAAGACAAAGACGGCAGAGAACACATACCATGAAACTGGCTAGCAATGGAAGGGTCAGTTATAACCAGAGCCATGCATGGCAGGCGATTGCCACGCCTGCTCCTCGCAAATCTTTCTACATGGGAACGCCAGTCAAAAAGCCAGTGACTATTGCAGGGGCTGAGAAGGTTCCTGCTGAGAATTTGGACGAGGACAAGTCGGACGCAAAGATGGACAATGCTGGAGAACCCGCTGGGGCAAAAAGAACTGTCAGTACTCCTGAAAAGAGTCCTCCGGCCAAGCGTGTTGCGGGGGAACCCAAGCCCCCTCACAATATGAAGGTGAAAAGCATCCCTGCTGACGGCAACTGTCTTTTTGAAGCCCTTGCTCAAAGTTTGGGCGGAAAAACAGCCAGGAATGTGCGTGCAAGCGTTGTCACCCACCTGACCAAGCACCAGGGTCGTTACAAGCCCTGGTGGGACGGCAAGGAGCCAACAGAGGCGGAGAATGCTTGCGAATCATGGGAGAGCTATCTCACCATGCTCTCAAAGATTGGTGCTTGGGGCAGTGCTCTTGAAGTTTCTGCTGCGGCTGTGCACTACGATCGCCCGATCATTGTCTTCCAGCCTCGTGGGGTTCCGGAGATTTACAATGGTCGTGGCAAGGGTGGTGCTCCCATCGCTTTGTGGTTTCGTTCAAAGCACTATGAACGACTTGAAGGTGCTTTCCCTCCTGAAGTTTTGACTCAGGCCGCAAATGGTCCAATGCAGGGCAACAGAGGTGGAGGATCGGAATGTGGCGCTACTTCAGTTGGTGCCACCAGATTGTCAGCTTTGCCGTCACTGGTTCATAGCAACAATAAACGTGGAAGGTGTGCTAGCCCCGCGCCCGCCTCTACTTTGTCAGAGCAGCGCAAGAATTCTTCTTCCCCTGCGGCTGCTACTTCGGGTCGGGGTCCGTGCACGCCACGTGCAGCCAGTGAAGGACAAGACGCAGCCAGTGCTTCGTCCAGACGCACTAAGCGTACTGAGTGGACATGCCCTTTGTGTGACTTTTCCACTGGGGTGTGCGAAGGATGGGTTGACAAGAAGAGAGCTCATATCAATGCTTGGCATCCTGATGAGAAGGAACAGTTGAAAATCGGCTTCAAAAACACGTTGCCTGCGCTGTCTGCGGTCAAGAAGGGAGGAGTCTATAGCTGGAAGTGTCCTGTTTGCAAACTTGGCTTGTCCGCTGATCACAACCTCAAACCTGGCCAAGTGTACAGCGTCATCCGCAAGCATAGGGAAGACAAACATCCTCAGGCGGATGCCAAGCTCTTCCACAAGGACAGCAGCTTCAGACGGGAGAATGCTAGCAAAGCCACGCGCCAGGTGCGTGCAGCTGCAGTGGCTCGAAGGTTGCTTGGCTTCAAGCGTGGCGATGCTGGAGCACATGACCCCACTTTCGTTACCATTCCAGCCACAGGAAATGGCAAACAGAAAAGAGTTGGAATGTCTTACGTCATTTGCAAAACTTGTGGCAGTATGGCTTTGACAGCGAAGCGTTTGGCAAAGATTGCTTGTGAACAGTATGCTTCCAGCAAAGGGCCCAAACGAAAGCAGTTGGGGGAAAGATTGCGTGCGTGCCTCAAAAATGCAGACATCAGCGATGACCTCAAGAAGGGTGCCCGCACAGTTTTGGAAATCATCGACTCTGGAGCATTTCGCACCACTGATACTGCAGCAGACAGCACGCATCAGATTGAGGCCATTGTGTGGCCTGCCAATTTTACGGTGCGTTTTGCTTGTGTGCATTGCAAGCGTTGTGTCAACAACATCAGACGGCTTACAGGAAGTCAGTGTCCTCGTAAAATGGTTTGGACTAAGTTTCGAAAGGGCCAGAGGGATATTTTGGTGCCTCTTGCGGCTCAGGCTCCAAGTGCCAGACAGCGAGCTGCTTCGCGAGCTTTGGACATTTTGGGATTGCAGCAGGATGGCGCTGTGGATCAGAACCCATGACGGGCTCTGACAGCACTATGCGGTTGGGGAATATGAATGTACGGTCCTTGGGAGGCCGCTTGGGTGGTGTGCTTGACTTTGCTCAGCTCCAGAATTTACATGTTCTGTGTCTTCAAGAAACTAGAGTTAACAATCACAGCTGGAATGCTGTGACTCGTGCCGTCAAGGCACGCGGGTGGCAACTTTTTCCTGGCCCTCAAGGAAGAAATTCGAAAAATGTAGTGGAAGGTGGTACATTGGTTCTAACAAAGTGGCCTGCTGAGGCCTTGGCCCTTCCTGTCGACATGGTGTCTGTGGAAAGATCCATGGCCGTCAAACTCTATAGACCTTAGCAAAGGCCGTTGATTCTCATCAATGTTTACTTACATGCTTCAGATCGCACAGCTGCCAGCCGTGCGCTGGGTGCGCTGTTCGAGTTTGTTGCTGCTTGTGGTGAAGATACAGTGATCATGGGTGACTTCAATTTGGAAATTCATTGTTGGCCAATTTCTAACGTTTTGGCTACTGGACAGTGGCGGTCCTGTGATGAGCTGGTTTGCGGAGATCGTGTTTTAGGTGGTACACATCGAACTGCTGCAGGTGTTTATACAGGTGTGGTCATTGACTATGGCTTGTGCACTCCTCGGTTAATTTTTACTGGTAGGGAGCAACATCTTGGCGTGGCTGACCATGACGCGGTGGTTTACAACTTGCATGTGCCTGGTTCATTATCCACACCGTGGACTCTCCCAGTTGGTGCCCCTTTGCATTCTGAAAAGGTTGCTGAAGCTTCTTGGCTAAGTGCTTGGGAAGAAGTATGTGACGATTTTGGAAATGCATTGAGTACAGGCAACGTGGACTCTGCTTGGACCTTACTTAGCAACTGCGCAGAATCTCTTCTTCTCGCACGTGGCAAAACTGGTCGTGCTATGCGCCAGGGCCCGCAGCAAATTGCCAGTCCTCCGTCTTCAAAAGCGCCTTCTTTGCAAACAGTGAAAGAGCGCAAGCTCAGACGCTTCGCACGAAGAGTGGTGGAGTACCAAAAGGCCCCGTTGCCAGAGTTGGAGAAGAAGTTGGTTCGTGATGGCCCTCATTTACATCATTCTTTGGCTTTTTTCTCTTTGGATGACCCCAGGTTGGTTAGTGCAGTGCTAGAATTGGCAAATGCAGAAGCTACAGCAGCGTCCAAGTTACGCTTGGAGGCGTGGAAGGACAGCGTGCAGGAAAATGCCACCAAACTAGGCAGGTGGGTCAAACAGGTGCCGCCCGCCAGTCCTACTGCAAGTTTTGATGGCCCCATTCTACCTGCAGATAGGGCCAAGTGCGCAGCATTGGATTGGGAGAGGTACTGGAATCCAGGGTCGCTTCCGAATTTGAATCTGGGGGACCAGTTGTACTCTCAGATTGGCTCTGCAAGCGATCCATTGCCGGATGACTGTATTCAGGTTAGTGGTTCTGAATTGGTTCGGATTGCGCTCAAAGCGAAGGACAAGGCTCCGGGCATGGATGCCTGGACAGCTCTCCATTTGCGCAATCTTCCCATTGCTTTTTGGGATCAGGTCGGTGCTCTTTGGGATGCTTGCTTGCGACATGGCTGTGTTCCTACGATGTGGAAAGATGTTAGAATTGCTTTGTTACCAAAAGCTACTGGTGGCATGCGCCCTTTAGCCATTGTCACTGTCCTGTGGCGTATTTGCATGAGTGCCACTCTGAAAAAATTACAGCCTTGGATTGCGGAATGGGCTTCGCCCGAACTTTTTGGTGGTCTACCAGGCAAGGGCATCATGGAAGTCCATGAACGTTTCTACGAAGCTGTCAGCGCGGCAAAGCAGTCTCGTGTCGATTTGGTCGGGTGCAAAGCTGATGTTCGCAAGGGTTTTGATTCAGTTTGCCCTCAGACAGCCATTAAAGTGTGGCGATGGTTCGGTGCTCCCTCATCAATTTGTGATTTACTCGCTGATTTTTACAGTGAACAGCGTCGTCGGTTTGCTTGGCAAGGTTCTTATCACCCTCATCCGGTTATTGCTCAACGGGGTTTGTTGCAAGGCTGTCCAGCCAGCCCTGCGCTACTGAACGCTTTGATGACAGTTTGGGTGAGGTTTGTCAAACGGCAGGAACCAAGGATTTCTTTGGCTATTTATTTGGACGATCGCACCATGTGGAAACAAGGTTGTCAAAGTTTTGAAGTGGTCATCAACGCCATGACTGCGGGAGCGCAAGCCGATGCTATTCTCGGCTTCGAACTTCACCCTGACAAATTGGCTAGCTTCGCCACCAAACCGCATCTGGTTGCCAAGGCACGCAAGAAGAAAGATTTAGTAGGTGTACCTGCGGATACTTTCACACTGCTTGGCATTCAATACAATTTGTCACGCCCCAGTTCTTGTGTTGATGCGGATATTGTCAGTGACAACATTCAGCGACGGTGTCTCAAAATTCGTTTGGCAGCACAGCACTTAGGCACTCGCATTGCATTGGTGCATAAGTTGGTGATATCTTTATTTGCTTGGTCCGGTGCTTTTCATCACTTCAGTGCAAGAACCATTCGAACATGGACATCTATGATCGAAACTGCACTTTGGGGTCGAAGGGTTCCTCCAGGTAGGAGCCGGCTGCTCTTTTGGAATTCTTTGGGTTCTGCAAGACTACATCCGATGTTTGCGCTCCAGTTCACCGCCGCCCGGGCGGAATGGAATCGGCAATGCCGCCGTGCCCAAGGGTTGCCTGCAGCTACCTCGCCTGCTCCTCGCTGGAAAGCAGTGCTCAAACATTGGAAATGGCGACTTGACGATGGCCTGTGGCACACGCCTGCTGGGATTTTGAAACCTGGGTGGATGTCTTTGAAAAGCTTGCAAAAGGCCGCTATCCATTCATGGCTCGTTGGTTTGTGGACTAAAGACACCAAAACGGATGGTCGATGGCCAAACGGCAAGGAGCCGGTTTTCCTTTTTCAGGCAAATGCAGCTTTAGGCATGGATTACTACAGTCGCAGGGTTTTGACTGGTGCTGCAGTGGATGGCAGGGTCACAGAGCGCTTTGGTTCTGCTTTTGAGTTGTGAATGTGGATTGCGGTCTCCTGATCGAGAACATCTCACTTTTCACTGCCAAGCGCAGCCATGGGATGGTGAGTTCAGGAGCGCTACTGAACGTCGTTTGCTGGTTCCACTTGTGGATGCTCCTCCTGTGTTGCCTTTTTCCAACATGGTAGCAGATCCTGCTTTGGTTACTTTTATTCAGCAATTCGATCCTCTTCAGCGACCCACCTTGGGTTTGGACGGCAGTTGTATCATAGCTACTTCCTGTGATCGATGGCAAAGAGCTAGCTGGGCGGTTTCGACACTTTCAGGCACCACTGTTCAAGGTGCCGTGACTGGTTTTGAGCAAACACCTGCTGCAGGTGAGCGTGCTGCTCTTCTGCAAGCTTGTTTAGCCTCTTCTGCAGCTAACAGACCGGTGATGCTCTTGATTGACAATCAGGCTTTGGTGCGGCGGCTTCAGCGAGGCATTAGCACTGGCCGTTGGGAGGGGGACTTGCCGCTTTTCTGGCAGCGGATCAGCGGCTTATTGATTCAGGGCACTGTTTGCACTTGGATCCCTTCTCACAACAAGGTGCCTGACTGGACACCACCAGATGGTTGGATTGATGTTCATCTCTGCCGCGTTCTCAATGCGACAGCCGATGCTCAGGCATGTGAGGTGTTGCGTGACTCACGCTCCATGATCGCTGCGGCTGTGCAGCGACATCAGCGAGCCGTGGCTTGGGCTGCAGCAGTTTGGCGTCTGCAGAGGCTACGGACTTTAGACTTTACCTTTTTGGCAAGTCGTACTTGATCAACAAACATTCCATGCGGAATGCTAGCTGGCGCACTGTGTTTACTTCTTTTTTATTTCAGGCAGGTTTCGCTTCTTTTGAGTTTTGCTTGGAGAAGTATGGGAACTTGATTCTCGCAGATGGCATACTATGGCGTCTTAACTACTTCACTTCGGTGAGGAGCAGGTTGACGTCCGCTTACAACAACAACAACAACAACTGCTTGATTGTCGTCATCTGATGTTGCCACGTGCGTAGATAGGTGCAGGTTTGCCACGGGATGCTGCGAAACGCATTGTAATGGTTGCATGAATGTTGCATGGGCTATGTTTTGGGGAGGAAGCCGGAGCACGAAACCTTGTGTTTTTCCGTGTAAAGTGGCTGCAGCCGGCGATGAAAGGTACCTTGTGTGTGCGGCGGGTGCGGCTGCGGTCGTTTCATGCGCGAATTGTTCCTCCTATGTGTTTTGCAACGAGTGGTTGTGTCTGTATGTTTAGTTCTATCCGCTTCTTGAATCTCTGGTTGCAGATTGCATTGGAATGGCTGCTTGATTGTCGTCATTTGATGTTGCCACGTGCGTAGATAGGTGCAGGTTTGCTATGGGATGCTGCGAAACGCATTGTAATGGCTGCATGAATGTTGCATGGGCTATGTTTTGGGGAGGAAGCCGGAGCACGAAACCTTCTGCTTTTCCGTGTAAAGTGGCTGCAGCCGGCGATGAAGGGTAGCTCGTCTGTGCGGCGGGTGCGGCTGCGGTCGTTTCATGCGCGAATTGTTCCTCCTATGTGTTTTGCAACGAGTGGTTGTGTCTGTGTGCGTAGTTCTATGCGGTTTTTGAATCTCTGGTTGCAGATTGGATTGGAATGGCTGCTTGATTGTCGTCATCTGATGTTGCCACGTGCGTAGATAGGTGCAGGTTTGCTACGGGATGCTGCGAAACGCATTATAGTGGTTGCATGAATGTTGCATGGGCTATGTTTTGGGGAGGAAGCCGGAGAACGAAACCTTGTGTTTTTCCGTGTAAAGTGGCTGCAGCCGGCGATGAGAGGCACCTCGTGTGTGCGCAGGTGCGGCTGGGGTCGTTTCATGCGCGAATTGTTCCTCCTATGTGTTTTGCAACGAGTCGTTGTGTCTGTGTGCGTAGTTCTATGCGGTTCTTGAATCTGTGGTTGCAGATTGCATTGGAATGGCTGCTTGATTGTCGTCATCTGATGTTGCCACGTGCGTAGATAGGTGCAGGTTTGCCACGGGATGCTGCGAAACGCATTATAATCGTTGCATGAATGTTGCATGGGCTATTTTATTGGGGAGGAAGCTGGAGCACGAAACCTTGTGTTTTTCCGTGTAAAGTGGCTGCAGCCGGCGATGAAAGGTACCTCGTGTGTGCGGCGGGTGCGGTTGCGGTCGTTTCATGCGCGAATTGTTCCTCCTATGTGTTTTGCAACGAGTGGTTGTGTCTGTATGTTTAGTTCTATGCGCTTCTTGAATTTGCAGATGACCATCGTAAATCGTATTGGAATGGCTGCATCCAGGCTGCGATAGTGATTTGTCAGCAGATTTCTCAACTTTGGGCGCTAGTAATTTTCCTTTCAAAAATGCTTTTAAAAAGTGCTTCAAAATCGTCTTTTTCTGCTTTGGCGTCGAGATCCGGCTTTGGAGCTGCAATTTCCGACATCGTTGCGCGTAGTTCTATTGTGTTTTGCAATTCAGTCTCTGCAGATCGCATTGTGGTGGCTGCGTCAAGGTTGCTGGGTGCCGCGGCTGCATGCGTAATACTTTTGTCTTTTGCAGCTGAACATCGTAAATCGTATTGGAATGGCTGCATCCAGGCTGCGATAGTGATTTGTCAGCAGATTTTCCCAACTTTGGCGCTAATAATTTTCCTTTTAAAAATGCTTTTAAAAAGTGCTTCAAAATCGTTTTTTTTTGCTTTGGCGTCCAGATCCGGTTTTGGAGCTGCAATTTCCGACACCGTTGCGCGTAGTTCTATTGTGTTTTGCAACTCAGTTTCAGCATCAGATCGCATTGTAGTGGCTGCGTCAAGGTTGCTGGGTGCCGCGGCTGCATGCGTAATACTATTGTCTTTTGCAGCTGAACATCATAAATCGTATTGGAATGGCTGCATCCAGGCTGCGATAGTGATTTGTCAGCAGATTTTCTCAACTTTGGGCGCTAATAATTTTCCTTTCAAAAATGCTTTTAAAAAGTGCTTCAAAATCGTCTTTTTCTGCTTTGGCGTCGAGATCCGGTTTTGAAGCTGCAATTTCCGATACCGTTGCGCGTAGTTCTATTGTGTTTTGCAAGTCGGTCTCTGCAGATCTTATTGTAGTGGCTGCGTCAAGGTTGCTTGGTGCCGCAGCTGCATGCGTAATACCATTGTCTTTTGCAGCTGAAGATTGTAAATCGTATTGGAGTGGCTGCATCCAGGACGGGATAGTGATTTGTTAGCAGATTTTTTCAATTTTGGCGCTAGTAATTTGCGTTTTTCAAATTCCTTTCAAAAAGTGCTGCAAAATCGTCTTTTTGTCGCTTTGGCGTCGAGATCCGGTTTTGGAGCTGCAATTTCCGACGCCGTTGCGCGTAGTTCTATTGTGTTTTGCAACTCAGTCTCTGCAGATCGCATTGTAGTGGCTGCGTCAAGGTTGCTTGGTGCCGCAACTGCATGCGTAATACTATTGTCTTTTGCAGCTGGATCTCGTAAATCGTATTGGAGTGGCTGCATCAAGGCTGCGACAGTGATTTGTCAGCAGATTTTCAATTTTGGCGCTAGTAATTTGCGTTTTTCAAATTCCTTTTAAAAAAGTGCTTCAAAATTGTGGTTTTGTTGCTTTGGCGTCGAGATCCGGTCTTGGAGCTGCAATCCCTGTTGTGATAAACGCTTGCTGTGTGTAAGAGCTTTTATGTGTAAAAGCTTCTCTGTTTGTAAAAGCGTCTCAGTGTAAAAGTTTCTGTGTGTGTAAGCGGTTGCCATGTGTAAAACCACTGTGTGTAAGTGTCCTGTGTGTAAACGCTTGCTGTGTGTGAAAGCTTGCTGTGTGTAAAAGCTTCTCTGTGTAAAAGCTTGTTGTGTGTAAAAGCTTCTGTGTGTAAAAGCTTCTCTGTGTGTAAAAGCTTCTCTGTTTAAAAAGCTTGCTGTGTGTGTAAGCACTTGCCATGTGTAAAAGCGCTGTGTGTAAGTGTTCTGTGTGTAAACACTTGCTGTGTGTGAAAGCTTGCTGTGTGTAAAAGCTTCTCTGTGTAAAAGCGTGTTGTGTGTAAAAGCTTCTCTGTGTGTAAAAACTTCTCTGTTTAAAAAGCTTGCTGTGTGTGTAAACGCTTGCCATGTGTAAAAGCGCTGCGTGTAAGTGTTCTGTGTGTAAACACTTGCCATGTGTAAAAGCACTGTGTGTAAGTGTTCTCTGTGTAAACGCTTGCTGTGTGTGAAAGCTTGCTGTGTGTAAAAGCTTCTCTGTGTAAAAGCTTGTTGTGTGTAAAAGCTTCTCTGTGTGTAAAAGCTTCTCTGTGTGTAAAAGCTTCTCTGTTTAAAAAGCTTGCTGTGTGTGTAAGCACTTGCCATGTGTAAAAGCATTCTTTGCGCAAGCTTGCTTAAAAAGCAGTCGGAAATAATTTGTGCAAGCTTTGTAGTACAAAGTAGTACTGGGAAGAAGTTTTTGCAAGCTTTGTAGTAGAAAGTAATACTGGGAAGTACTTTTTGCAAGCTTTGTAGTGCACAGTAGTACTGGGAAGTAGTTTGTGCAAGCTTTGTACTACACAGTAGTACTGGGAAGTGCTTTGTGTTAGCTTTGTAGTACAAAGTAGTTCTGGGAAGTGGTTTGTGCAAGCTTTGTAGTACAAAGTAGTACTGGGAAGTGGTTTGTGCAAGCTTTGTAGTACAAAGTAGTACTGGGACGTGTTTTGTGCAAGCTTTGTAGTACAAAGTAGTACTGGAAAGTGTTTTGTGCAAGCTTTGTAGTACAAAGTAGTACTGGGACGTGCTTCGTGCATGCTTTGTAGTACAAAGTAGTACTGGGAAGTGGTTTGTGCAAGCTTCGTAGTACACAGTAGTTCTGGGAAGTGCTTTGGTCAAGCTTTGCTGTACAAAGTAGTACTGGGAAGTGTTTTGTGCAAGCTTCGTAGTACACAGTAGTACTGGAGCGTGTTGTGTGCAAGCTTTGTAGTACAAAGTAGTACTGGGAAGTAGTTTGTGCAAGCTTTGCAGTACACAGTAGTACTGGGAAGTGTTTTGTGCAAGCTTTGTAGTACACAGTAGTACTGGGAAGTGTTTTGTGCAAGTTGTGTAGTACAAAGTAGTACTGGGAAGTGGTTTGTGCAAACTTTGTAGTACAAAGTAATACTGGGAAGTGTTTTGTGCAAGCTTTGTAGTACAAAGTAGTACTGGGAAAGTGTTTGTGCAAGCTTTGTAGTACAAAGTAGTACTGGGAAGTGTTTTGTGCAAGCTTGGTAGTATAAAGTAGTACTGGGAAGTGCTTTGTGCAAGCTTTGTAGTACAAAGTAGTACTGGAACGTGTTTTGTGCAAGCTTTGAAGTACACAGTAGTATTGTGAAGTGCTTTGTGTTAGCTTTGTAGTACAAAGTAGTACTGGGAAAGTGTTTGTGCAAGCTTTGTAGTACAAAGTAGTACTGGGAAGTGTTTTGTGCAAGTTGTGTAGTACAAAGTAGTACTGGGAAGTGGTTTGTGCAAGCTTTGCAGTACAAAGTAGTACTGGGAAGTGTTTTGTGCAAGCTTTGTAGTACAAAGTAGTACTGGAACGTGTTTTGTGCAAGCTTTGTAGTACAAAGTAGTACTGGGAAGTAGTTTGTGCAAGCTTTGTAGTACAAAGTAATACTGGGAAGTCCTTCGTGCAACCTTTGTAGTACAAAGTAGTACTGGAACGTGTTTTGTGCAAGCTTTGAAGTACACAGTAGTATTGGGAAGTGCTTTGTGTTAGCTTTGTAGTACAAAGTAGTACTGGGAAAGTGTTTGTGCAAGCTTTGTAGTACAAAGTAGTACTGGGAAGTGTTTTGTGCAAGCTTTGTAGTACAAAGTAGTACTGGAACGTGTTTTGTGCAAGCTTGTAGTACAAAGTAGTACTGGGAAGTAGTTTCTGCAAGCTTTGTAGTACAAAGTAGTACTGGGAAGTCCTTCGTGCAACCTTTGTAGTACAAAGTAGTACTGGAACGTGTTTTGTGCAAGCTTTGAAGTACACAGTAGTATTGGGAAGTGCTTTGTGTTAGCTTTGTTGTACAAAGTAGTACTGGGAAAGTGTTTGTGCAAGCTTTGTAGTACAAAGTAATACTGGGAAGTGTTTTGTGCAAGCTTTGTAGTATAAAGTAGTACTGGGAAGTGCTTTGTGCAAGCTTTGTAGTACAAAGTAGTACTGGGAAGTGTTTTGTGCAAGCTTTGTAGTGCAAAGTGGTACTGGGAAGTGTTTTGTGCAAGCTTTGTAGTACAAAGTAGTACTGGAACGTGTTTTGTGCAAGCTTGTAGTACAAAGTAGTACTGGGAAGTGGTTTTTGCAAGCTTTTGTAGCAGACATCAGTACTGGGAAGTACTTGATATGAAAATAGCCAAGAAGAACTTAGCTGACATATGGGAAGACATGGAATGAGATGAGAAGAGCTCAGATGAGATGAGTTGAGATGAAGTGCAAGTGTGAAGTGTGGAGCGTGGGGTGTGAAGAGTGCAATGTGAAGTGTGAGGAAAGTGTTTGCATTGTACCGGGGTGGCGCGCAGGTCATGTTCTTGGACAGCAACACTGCAACAGCTTCGCGCAAAGCACGCACGCACGGGCCTATCTGGCGCACGGCGCATGCAAGTTCCTTAGTAGTAGTGCTGGGAAGTGATTCATGAAAGCTTAGATGACATATGAGAAGAGAGGAGATGAGAAGAGATGAGCTGGGATAAGGTGAGAAGAGCTCAGGTGAGATGAAGTGTGGAGTGTGAAGGGTGCAGTGTGAAGTGTGGGGCGTGAAGAGTGCAGTGTGAAGTGTGGAGTGTGAAGTGTGAAGTGTGGAGTGTGAAGTGTGAAGTGTGGAGTGTGAAGTGTGAAGTGTGGAGTGTGAAGTGTGAAGTGTGTGTGGAGTGTGAAGTGTGAAGTGTGGAGTGTGAAGTGTGAAGTGTGGAGTGTGCAGTGGGAATTGTGCAGTGTGAAGTGTGTAGTGTGGAGTGTGAAGTGTGGAGTGTGAAGCGTGAAGTGCGAAGTGGAGCTTCAAATGTGACATGTGAAACAGGACACCACTTTCGAAGAATGCATGCACGCACGGGCTTGGCTGGCGCACGGCGCATGCAAGTTCTATAGATGAGAAAGGGCTTATATATATCTTTAAGGCAACTTCCGCCCCGCCTCGTGCGGGCACTACTGGTATCATTTCACATCCCCACATAATCCCTCTTAAACAGACCCATTCCATGGTCCCAACGGTTTCATCACAGGTGAACCGCTGCACATGGCCTACCGTATGATACGACCCATAGGCCAGGGATGTTGACGGAGTTGACCTCGATGAAACTTCAAAACCCGTTTGACCATCTGAGATTCTAAATTTCTGATATTTTCTCCTTGCGTATTATGCTTGAACATGGTGGTCGTTTTGATCTTTTTGGTGGGTCCAGAGTTTTTACCCCTTACGAAAGTCACCAATTATGGTGGATGCTCCATATGTCTACGCAGCTTGAAAATTGCATACACTTGGACATTCCAAATATGACCCAAACGTCAAGGGGCAAGACATAGATCGAGTGTTTGGGAATTTTGAAAACCATAAATTGGTAAATTGGATGGTTTTCTTTTTGGCGCCTCAGATTTGATAACCTCGACGGCACTCTGATGATCTATAGAATTGAGTCCCAAAAGACTCATAGCACCCGACTTTTCTGAAATTGATGGGGAACTTTTGGTTTCCCATTGACTTCTCCGAGCCGTTGGTTCTCATTGCATTGAAACACAAAAAAAATGCAAATCCACTTGGCTCTCGTAGAAAATCGGAGGACTTCCATGCTTTCCACAAATTGGTGTCTATTCATGCTGGAGTTCCCCACAAATTTACCAATCCTCAGTTTCAGAAATCTCGAAACTTCTGGTTTCTTCCCCCCAAAATATGGGACGACCCTCTGCCTTCCCACCCCACTACGCCAAGTGAGGTCACGGAGCCTTTGGTTCGGTGTACGAAGCAAGGGATGTGAAATCCTTGCAGATGGTGGTGTGTAAGGTGGGGAAGCTTCTCTGCCCCGCAATACATTGTCAGAGGCTGGATCTATAAAAGTGTCATAAAGTGTCATAGTATCTACAGTAAGTCTATGTTCTATTGCAAGATGTGGGGAGCTTGTGAGAACTGATGGGCTGTTGGTTGGATTCTGATATATTCTGATGGATGACACTCATAAGCTCAGGATCCAAAGGTGATTCCCGCACGACAATGAGGTACTAGTATTGGGCTCCCACCCTCTCGGCTTTATTTTTTAGGAACAATGAACTTTTCATTGCACGGACCTGTGGGGTGATACTAAGAAGATATAAGATACCCCGTTGAAAGTCTACGGTTATCTGAATGGAGTGTACACAATACACAAAACTGAGAATCCTTTGCTGCACAAGGCACAGTACACTCTTTGGTCTTTGATGTCAAGTGGCCGCAGGGCGAAACAGTATGTGTATACATTTGCACATACACATACTACATACGTATACACACACATGTATATCTATATATATATATACACACTGCTTGCAAATATATATATATATATACATGTATAACTTACATAAGGGACCATCACCATCTCGGGGGGAGGGGGGGACCACCAGATGCTGGGCCACATATATGTATATATAATTATATATATATGTACATACACACACATATACCATATTATATCATATATCAATAGCTCATCTAGATGAACGCAGCACCCAGCATCTCCAAGCCCGAGTATGCTGACATGGCCAGTTCGTAGCTCTCTGAATTTCCCGCCAGGTGATTGCAAAAGCAACAGCACCCGATCACAATGCCATCCGCAATGCCTCCCGGGCAGAGTGTGGTTGGGCAGATGAAATAGGAGAAACCACAGAAAAGTGTGGATACAACCCATCAAAGGATTGGTTTAAGGGAAAATCTGCAGGAAACTATGGTATTCATATTGTATTCACCATCAAATCTTTTCGCTTCACTGGGAAGCCATTGAGACGATCATTTCTGAGTGGGAATGGACTCTAAGATGGAAATGGAGCCGGGAATGGCAATGCAGTGTATATTGATAGTTTTATGGTAGGTCGTAGTTCACCTTTCTGGATCAGTACAAAAGAATCTTAGATAGCAACAGGGTGTAGGGCAACTTACCAGTTTTTTGGTGCAGTTGAGCTACTCAGAGTACAATGTTCTAGTGGACAGCGATGGACAGCGTGGCATCATACATTACAGGCTTCAATGAATTCGGTAACGGGAAATCCACAGGACATGTCTTTTTCTTTGGTCTGCTGCCCCCAAACCATTGGGATTCCCTAACCATCAAGGCACCTTGGCGGCCCATCGAGTACTCGTACAGTAGATATGGGACCCCAAAATGGTGCACTGTACCCCTAAGATCGCCTAAGATCCAACAGTTCATCATTTTCCCTCTGAAAACTGGAACCATTTTCTGGCACCTTTCCGCCTATCACCGGAGCCAAACTTGGCTCGCACCCAGGAAATTGCCGTTTTAAAGGCGTTGGATCATCCGCATATCCTGCGTCCCTGGGCGCAGCAAAGAGAGCTGGGACCTGGTCCAGCACGACATGGTCGTGCAACTTACAAATAAATGATGTTCTATCCAGGAACAGTTCGGGTAAATGGCTTGATTCAGCTTGCTGTTGCTGTGTGTTCCTTGGGGCAATCCCCAGTTCGTTGCGATGAATCCTGCTGTTCGCTTTCAGCTACTCTGCATCAATGTCAAAGCCAGGAAAGGGTATGTCCCAAAACTGAATTGCCCAAGACTTATTCGAATCCAAAACTTACATACAGTAAACCTACTTGGGCGACATGTCAGCGGGCGCTTGCCCAGGTATTTTTGACCACTTTGAACATGGAGGCACAGCGAGAGCAATCGTGTGAGCATGCAAATGGGCATATCAAGAATTAAGGCATCTCACTTTCTACCACAACGAACCACAAATTCAAAACCCCACACAAAGTCTCCCAATGGTCTTCGTTGGCAATTTTGCACATTGTTCTCTGTCAATATGGGAGTCAATCATTCCCTGCGATTGCAGCATAGATGAGGCCCTTGAATGCTGCCACCTCTTGATCCGCAATCGTCCGATCTGCAACCAGTATGCTAGTGGTGTAGGTCCACATGACCCAGCCTTCTACGTCATTTGTCCGGAACCTCAGTCTCTGGATTTTCAGGCTCCACATGGTGAGGTCAAACTTGTTTGGACCCCTTGAGCCTACTTGTTTTCTTCCTCTTTTGTGCACTGTCAAGCTGCTCCACTGATTTTGTTCTTGGTACCAATGGCCGGGCATCACGGGCCTCCAGCATCCTGGATATCTCTGGCCACTGGGAATCCCACGAAAATTTGAGGAACCGTGACGAAAGCGAGCACCAAACATGGTGGAACCACATTTCCTGTCCTCTCAAAGGACCTTGAGCATTCTCCACCCTTTTTGTGGTCGGTTGTGAGAGAACCACAATCAGCTGCAGTATTTGTTTTTGATGGTCATTGAATCATTGTCCTTCAGGCACTACCCACATCCTGAATGCATCTGAACGCATCTGAATGCTTATCTGGGCGGGTACCCCCGATGGTACAATCCCAATCGATGGTCAGATCTCGAGGTGAAAATTTATCCGGCGGCGATCTGCAACAAGAAGTGAGCCGTTCCCGTCACGTGGCCACAGATTTAGCACACTTTCTGCCTGGGACAGGGACATCGAGGCTTCGTAGTGTTCTTGGCATAAGGTTTCTACGAGTTTCTATGAGTTTCTATGTTTCATGATGCCTTTCATGGCTGATTATGTTTCAGTATTCATCTACAGGTACTGCAATTCAATTGATGTTGATGATATATGGATAGATATATGGATATATATATATGGACCATATGGATATATATATATATATGTATAAACGATTATTTATGTAATGTAATGTAGTGTAATGTAGTGTCATGTAACGCAAGGTGGTACATGTACTGGAATGGAATGTGATGTCATGTTATGTAGATACTATAATGCAGTTAATGCAATGTAAAGCAATACAACAATGCGTAGTGCAGTATGATGTATATGATTTAATGCAGTGGAATGTAATGCGATGTGATGCAATAATACAAAGCCACGCAACGAATCAGAACCTGTGAGATACGCAATTCAGCCTACTGGGACACAGAGTGCTGTATTGAACTGCCCCGAATGCATTTGACGTTATATTTTGTACATTGACATGTCACACATGGACTTGCACAAGCACACAGACACACAACATCACGCAACAATGTATTCAGATATATACCCACATCAGCCCACATGTACTAGTGTGGGTCAAAACGTCAAAACCATTCTTAGAGCCTACTGTCAGTGGAAACTCATCTTCCACATGTGAAAATCCGCTGAGGCAGTGGCCTTCCTGTAGCGCAGGCGAACCGCGAACTATGACTGGGGGTCAGTTTCCATCATCGTAATGGGAGTATACCCAACAATAAACTTCAATTGGGGATGGTTTATTATTGGCTTCACCACAACACATGATAATTATATATATATACACATAAATCGTGGAGTTTGCCATGATATAAGATATATGATTATATATATATATATCATGGAGTTCGCCATGATATATGATATATGTCCTGTTTTTTTTTTTTTGTATGTGTATATATATATATAGTGTTGTTGCGGTGGGAAACTTAGAATGACCAAACAAAAGTGTTCGTTTGAACAACAATTTCCCAGCTGCAGCTTGGATTTTTGAATAAAACACCGCGCATGTGCAGCAAAACCTAACTTAGAATTGCCCCTTGTGGCATACTCCGAGCATACTCATGCAATACGGTAGAAAAGCCTCGTATATACCATTATTTACCAGCAACTATCATGGAAATCCTAGACATAGAATGACCCACAATTGCAACATAATAAAATGAAATGCCTTGAAAACAGATCAAAGCAAGAAAACAGCAATAAACACAGGAAAATACATAAAACACAAAAGGACACAAAGAAACGATTCATCATACAAAAACAACGAGTGAAAGGAAAATAAAGAACACTGACAGAAAACGGAGGAAAAAACCCTCTTAACATGAATGGCACATGAAATGAAAACAACTATACGATATGTATATATATATATACACATGCATTCTACATACCAAAAGGGCATTCTAAGCTTGGCACGAAAAATTGGAAACACCTTGAACAAAAAGGATTAATGCAGACAATGAACAGGAACCAATGAGCAGTAAGTCAAGTAAATTGAATGATTACTTTTTTCTCTGATGGTAATTTTGGCGTTTTTCATGTCTGTTGTTCATTCATGTGTTTTCAGAGTTCATAGTTTGTGGGGGTTAAACTTAGAATGCCCTTTTGGCTTGTTGAAAAATGCATACTTTCCCCAGAGATTACCGCATGGCATGGAAACCATCCAACAATGCTCGTCCATTCCCTTACAATACAGAACCATTATTGGTTGCCTTTTTTTAGAACCTGTGCCACGAACATTCAAGGAAAATGAAAGGAAGAGAACGGATCATGGCATGCAAAATGAGAAAGACACGAAGGAGAATGACAGGAGCAGAGGCATTTTCCGTTGGTTTTCCCTGCATTTTGAAGTAGTGTAAGTACGAATACGTACGATATTTTGATGTTTGTGTACTGGGACATTTTACATTTGTATGGGGGCATTCTAACTGGAGGGCATTCTAATCTATGTTGTACCGAATTATTATTCTTTACATTTTTCTACCCATTCAAAGTTTCAGGCCGGCCCTATATTTATATACACATTAAATATATATATATATATAAAAATACAACTATATGTGTATATATATATAGGTCTATATACACATATACAGTAATATATACACATAATATATATATATACATATATATGTATGTATGTATATATATATATATATATGTATAGTATATGTGTATATATATGTACATATCTATACGTAAAATATACACATATATATATTTACATATGATATACAAAGATCTCTCTATACACACACGATACATATGTAAATACATGTGCATATATAGATGCATATATATATATGCATATATATGTATGCATATATTTACGCATCTATATACACATGTATATATATATATATATTTATATCCATATATATATGTATATGCATATATCTATATATATATATGTATAGACATATATATATATATACATGTATGTATATATATATGTATATGCATATATATATATATGCATATATGTATATATGGATATATTTACATATATGGATATATGTATATATGGATATATATATATATTTACGTATGTATATAGGTATACGTATGTATATAGGTATACATGTATAAAGGTAGTTATGTATATATGTATCTATGTATCTATGTATCTATGTATCTATGTATCTATGTATATATGTATATATGTATATATGTATATATGTATATATGTATATATGTATATATGTATATATGTATATATGTATATTATATTGTGATTGACCACACTGGCAACGGATGTCCTCCACCAAACCGCTAAGCAGCTTCAGGCTGTTTTCCTTCCAGGCCACAAGTCGGGTCACGGCACTGCTCGGAGAGGCACTCCGAAGGCTGCAAGAGTTATCCACTTAAGGATTGGCAGGATGCAAATGCACCTATGAAAGTAGCGGACCCCTGGTCCTAGCAGTTGTGCGGCCACGCACGATGCCTATGGCTAAAGACACACGAATGCAATGAACCCTCCCTCACCTTACCCTATGGGCACTCCTGAGCCATGCATGTGCTATGGTTGTGAGCTCTGGTTGTTTACCCCTTGATTGGATTGTATGACAAGAAGTGCAATGATATTGAACATTCACACTCCCAAAAAGTCAAAACTTTCAAGAAAACAAGCATCATTGCACGGACCAGAGGCATGGTCAGAGGAATCTCCTTTCAACCATCGCAGCCGATTTCGAGCAGTTGCTCGATTTTTCAAGACCTCAAGCTCGTCGTGTCATTTGTAGTGTCCCCATTTCAGAGTCTCTCTAAGGAAATTCGTTTCCATTATTTTCGTCAACGCATCTGCAAGTTGTGCACCTGAATGGACCCACCTTAGTGACACTCCCTCGGCAATGAGATCTTTGATGGCACGCGCAGTTAATTGGGTTCTGAACTCTGCACAGCTTGGTGTGGCTGTCTTGGTGATGAGATCGAACAGGCTTTTGCAATCAGTTGCCGCAAAACTTTCGGGAAGTTGTTGAGCTTTGAGAGTTGCAGTGGTGTATGTTTCAGGTAAGTCTTTGAAGGCTTGTTTCGGATTCTTCCATGGCACTTTGGGGTCCAACATCCACGCCCAGCACAAACGGATCCATGACAATTGATCCAGCACGGTCCCCAGTGATGTCGTCTCAGCTGCAAGTGTACTCGTGACAACCCTTTGAATCTTTTTACTTCCCCAAGAAATGGGACCCACGGGACATGTAGTATTGTGACCAATGTCTTTATGGGTCGCCATTATAAGGGTACCTGTTTGGGAATTGGGGTTTCCTTTTGAAGCAAAGGATGCGTCTGAGAATGCAAGAAACCTTACATCAGGAATGGGGATACTTTGTATTTTGATAGTGACATCATGGTGTTTCTTGGCCTCATGCAGGGTTTGATTGGCTTTGATAAGTGTTTCAACGGTGGCACTGTTTATGGATGATTGCAAGTAACTGAGTCTGCTGGATAAGTCAGGACGTGTGTGTACGGATGCATACTGGAGGCTGCCGATCAACGCACGGAGGTGCTGTCTTTCTTCTTCAGTGATTTTCTCTTCTAGTTGTTTTCTGCGGTCAAGTGAAATTTTAATTGGGTCAATTGCGGTTACATACTTGGATTGAGATAAATGGATGTTACCATTGGTAGT
>CAMXCT020004878.1:0-20541 GCA_947184155.2 Cladocopium goreaui | reverse complement strand
AATATATATATATAATTTTATATATATATATTTATAATAATTTTGTTTAAAATCATCATAATTATATATTTCATCCAATATATTTCAAAAAAAATAAATATCTATATATATATATAATTAAATTATACAATGGTTTAATCGTATAAATTTCAATAATACCAAAAAAATCTAAATATTTTTTTTAAATAAATTCAAATAAAATAATTAAGAAATTTATAAATACATAAAAAAAATCCAAATAATTTCACCCATAAAAATTATAATTTAATAAAAAATTATAAATTCAATTCCATTATAAAATATAATATTTATTCCTTAAATAATTCAATTTAAAAATATATATTATAATTTATATTTATAAATATAAAAAATATTTTTTAAAAAAATATATATAAATAAATTAAATATATATTAAAATTATACCTCAATTTTGCTATAATAAATTATATTTTTATCCTAATATATTATTTATAATTAATATAATTTTTAAATAAATAATATATAATAATATGTGATCTAAATTATTATCCCAATATATCAGGGTTCAGATAAGGGGGGAGGAGTTGTGCAGATGATTTTGGTAAATACAAAGCGGAATATATAGGGTGTACAATTACAAAATGCAGTATATGTTATTTTTTTTGCAGCTACAAAACGAAGAACATAATTCTTTCTGGCTCGGAAAATAATTCAAAATCAATACTACAAAATCCAATGCATCTGAAGTTAAAAAATAGCTGAACGTCGGAATTGCTAACATGATTTTTCCCAATGACATTTTGTAGTTGGGTCTTTGCCATCCAAAGTTCCGACCAACATAAATTCGGAGAACATTTTGTAGTTGTCAATCATTGAATTTAGTTGGATCAAGTGTTGACCCCGTGCAGTTTGTTAGATGGCATTCATGTAGCTTCATAATTTTATGTTGGATGCTTCAACTAACTCAACATATACAACTACAAAATGAAAATGATGATTTGAAAGGAATCAACTACAAAATAATTCCAAATACAAAATGGGGGGCACAACCCCTCCTGTTTGTACAAAAAAAACCTGGCTGCCAATCTGTACTGTAGCCCAAGTCCTCCCCATTTCGTAGCTGAAATTTGAAGGTGGATCCCAATATATTTTAATATTTTATATAATTAATAATTGTTTTATCCTCCCATAATGTTTAAAATAATAAAATATAAATATAAATATAATATAAAAATATATAAAGAAATTAAGTTAAATATTATATATATATGAATATAGTTTAATTATTTTTATGTCATATATTTAGTTATTAATATATAATATAATTAATTATTAATCAAATTTATATTTTGTGGGGCTAGTCCATATCGTCGAGCGATTTGGAGCCTGATAGTAATCGTAATTCAAATATATTCGGGTTGATTCGGATTATATCATTATTTCAGAAATAATAGGTGTATCTCCAATAAATAGAAATTAATATTTTCCCCCGCATTCAAATGATGTTTTATAAGAATATTTTTGCAATTCTTGAGATTTCTTGAGGTGTTTCTTGGAAGGTACAAGATACGAATATAATTTATATTCAAATCCCATTCAATGAGATGCAATTGAAGGTGGCTATAACTGGCACATTCTTCGGAACAAAGTTCCTCGCCCCCTTTGCAGCTGGGGTTGAAACCAGAAACCCGTCAAACAAACACAAGAATTTCCCAGAATTGTAACATAAACGAATTGGTTGCAGGGAAAATGTTCAAGAACTTCTTGTCTATGGAAATGTTGTCCTGCAAACTTTCTCTCAGACCCATCTATCATCGGTTATAATCTATCGACACCGTCAACTCCGGTAATTGGTACATTCAAAAAACGATAGGAATCTCAATGACTACCAGAAAGCTCGCTTGCTGAGCCTGCCAGACCCAGCTCGCCCAAGAGAAGTGATGCAGGGCCTGGCCTTGGCATTTTTAGCGAACTAGAAAAAAATCATGGGCTTTTAGACATTCATGGTGTTTTTTTTTTTCGATCTTATTGGACATCTATCCCCAATAGAGGTTCCAACTGGGTCTTTTTTTGTTTTTTGTTGTTTGTTTACTGGTGTTTTTGAGAAGTTTGATCATCAGGTTTACTGTCATGGGGCTGGAATGTCTCAATTCGTAGCTCCTTGGCTCCTCATGTAAAACAGGGAAAATGTATGGATAGCAATAGCTGTAATACTTACTGGATAGTTTGACCCCGAACCACCATATCATACTGGTGATTCAAAACCATGAAATATGTGCTTCGTTTCGCTCCTGTAAATTCACGGAAAAGTATGGAGGTGTCCATGGGTTTTTGCAGGAAAAAGATCTACAAATGCTGACATTTCCATATCTATGTTGATTTACTAGAGGTCTCAAAAACTACAATTGTAACCCCATCATAGTGGCTGGTTTATAGAGGTTCCGGGTTCCCATAATGGACTATGTGTTTTCGCCTATACAACTGAATAGCATTACCACCACAACAGTCTACGGCTTGGTGTTTTGAGCAGTGCTCATGTAGGTTTAAAGCGAAAACATTGATGACCGTTTCATGGAATGCAACTGGGAGATTTCACTGACAAAAACATACTGTGCAAGTTTCAACGCCTGCAAACATTAGACTAGTGATACAACCAACAAACAAATCCTTGTGCCATGTGCTTCTAATGATTGGTTGTGCGGACTGGTGAAATCCCTCGAATTTCAGTGCCAAACAGTTTACATTGCAGGCTTGGGCAGCCAACATGTTGTAGATTTGGCACCCCAAAGGGTCATCATTCGCCTGTAGAAGTTGACCTTGCAATCTAACCTGGCAATGGGAATACCTCAGATAGTTTTCTACCCATGGTTCGCATTTTCCATTTTCCATTGCTATTTTCATCAGATCAGGCGAGGATTCCCTTTGAAAATCCCCAGAGGCGGGAACAGAAAGTGATGAATTGCCTGAAGAAACTCAACAAATCGTTGGTAAAATGGCACGACAAGTTATGTTTGAAACTCAAAAAATCGTTGAGTCCTAAGAAAAACAGCAGTTTAACTAACAAAATGACCAGCACTCGCCGAAAGCCAGTGAGGCGTTCCACCTTGGCTCATGTCTCCACTATCAAAGGTCTTAAGATATGGGTTTGAGAATAGGCACCAACAAAAATTGAAGATTGGAAACTCCATTCATGTAGACAAACTCATATTGGCTTTGTCTAAAAATAGTGTACCCCTAAATGCACTGAATTATCGTCACAATATTTCCGTAGCCACTTGGGGGGGTACCACGATTTCAGACACATCCATATGGTTTCGGTTTCTCTGGTCAACCAAGCCGGCCCTGGTAGGTCCATGACTCCAACTGGTTCTCGGAACAGAACGAGGCCAACACCTGGCACAGAACGATTCGCACCCAACAGCGCAACGGTCAAGAGCCACAGGGATCCTACCAATATATCAATTGACTACTGACCAAGACATATGTTTGTATCATATGTATTGTATTGTAATATATATATATACATTATTGTTATAATATGTTATTATTATATATATAATGTTTATATAGTCATATAAATGTCATATATATATATAATATTGGGAAATCCAGATTTGAAGAGTTTCTTTAGATCTTTGATCCAGTGCCTTTTTATGAAACCATCTCGGCCCAATGGGCCGTTGGGAGGCTCTGGAAATTCGCCGACCGGGACCTTGGCATTTTTTCGCCGACGGGAAATGATTTTCCATGGGTTTTCCATGGTTCAAAAAGGGCCACACAACAAACATGTTTGCAAAAACTAATCGATAGATGTTAAACTAGATTTTCTACGATTTTATTGTTATGATATTGTTCGTAACGATATTATCATAGGGGTTGAACAACGAATCGTATCGTGTTCACTGATCGTATGATATTAGTTATTCGAAATCCATCAGAAACTGATCGGATTTTGGCCATGGTTTCCACCATCCCAAGGACCCACCTGCAGTTTCACCGAAAAATGTCATGTCCTATTGCTCCTTCGATTCATCTTCCAAACCCTAAATCCATCCAAAAATCAATTTTTTGTATATGTTCCGTTGGTTACAGTACAAGTTGGATACCATTTTTTGATACTTCAATCCCATTTTGGGCAGCTTAAATCTGGAGGTTAGTTCATCGGTGTTATGTGGACGACTCCTACTTCCCTGCTTGTAACTGGGGTTATATTCTATTTCCTCTGGTAATCAAACATGGTTTGCTGGAAATCCCCCAATGTTTCATGATTTTACCATTGAAATGACGCTTTATAGTGGATTTCACAGCCGGCAATGTTTGATTACCAGATGGTACACAATCTTTTCCAATTGTCATAAACTCTGATCACAGATTTTTAGAGGGAAAAAAACACCCACAAAATCATAGGTCGATTGTTAGTGCGTGGATGGTAAAACAGTTGCAATATTTGATCTATGATCCCCACTATATAAAAAAAAATACATAAATCATTATATATCATGTCCATCAAACACCCCAAACTTAAGCTATAGTGTTCATCTATATAGCTTCATTATAAGTCCAATAATGTGGGTATACCTCAAGGTAACCCCATGCCGAGGCGACATGCTCCATGGCGTGCATGTCCAGTTCCAGGGGATCCGAGTCGTGCACCTCAGATGTCTTGTGGATGTTTCGTGGATTTTGAAGGTCATTTTCGGACAAAATACACTGTTTTTTTTGGGGGGGGAAACTTCTGACGTTGGCCAGTAGCAGATTCGCTGGTCATTGTGTTCGACCGCAGCTTTCTGGTACAATCATGACAACCCCTCACCTTCACCCCTTTGCCCACGACGTGAGCTGAATCACTGCAGGGCCTGCCAACCATGGCTGTGGATCAGGCCGAAGCCACCTGATCAGATCAAATATCAGATCTCTGCCGCGGCACTCCAACCCTCCTCAAAAGCACATTCATGCTTTCTTCCTTGGTCATTCGTGCTTTGGGCTGTGCCTCTAGGATGGTTGTTGCAACTTGTGTGCCGCCATTGGTCGACGAAGGCATCACAAGTGTGCCTGCTGCTTCCGTGCAGTTCTGAATCTTGGCCGCAAAGCCGGCAAAGCTGGGCCGCAGGCTGTCTCCAGTACAGTCCAGGGCCAACTTAATGAGCGAGTCTGCCAAGTGCTCCGGCCATTGATGTTCTACTTGTGCTTTTGCGACCACAAAGGTTTGCGGTGGCCCGTGGGCAGTCTCTCCACGGGTCAACAGCTCAAAGAAGATGATGCCAGAGCATAACGCTTGTCGCCCTAAATCTTGGGCATTGGTGCCCACCCGACCACCTCAGAGTTGAAGGTGGAGGTTTCAGACAGCACAGCCATGCCGAAGTCTGCAACCTTAGCAGTACCTCGGAAATCGAGCAGAACATTGTCGAGCTTGATGTCGCGGTGGAAAACCTTGGGGCGACACCCTTGCAGGAATGCAAGGCCTTTGCTGATGTCGTGGGCAATCTGCAAGCGGGCCTGCCAGTGGAGCTCTGAGTCCAAGTACAGCCGGGCTCTCAAATCTGCGCTGGCCAGCTCGTAGACCAAGGAACCCGGAAAGGCAAATCCAATGAGTGTAACAATATTCGGATGCCGGACGCGCCCCAGCACCTTGATCTCTGCCTGAGAGCTTGTAGGATCTGAATTCTTGACGGCAACATGTGTGCCACACCGCAGGGTGCCTCTGAAAACAAGGCCGTTGTAGCCCCCACGCCTTTGGCAGAAATGGCAAGTGGCATGCTGTAGCCCCTTCTGAAACCCTTGGAGCACCCTGCAGACAGGGTCTGCGGATGGGCTCTGAGCGTCCATGGAGTCCTGGGTCTCACATGCGAACTGCAGAAATGTAGCGCAACTGCTGCGACAGCTGCAAACACTGCAGCCCCAGTGACCACTGGAGCCCAAATGGGCGATGTTGCAACTGCTGTCGTTGCAGTCGCTGCTCCTGCGATCGCTGCAGAAGCCGATGCAGCTCCAACTGCTGCAGTTGCCGTTGTCATTGACGTTGCCATGGTCAGCGGGGCCGCCCCAGCACCCATCAAGTCCCCAGACATTCCCAGAGCTGAAGGTTACAGGCTCCATGGCTGCGGGCCGCCCTGGATCGCTGTGGATCCCTGCGCGTAGATCTAGGAGTGGGTGCCTGACCCGCGATTGGCACTGCCTCTGTCATAAGATGTTCTGCCCTAGGTAGACTCTGAGGAAGCCAGCGGCTTGCCTTGCAATACCTGACCACAGCTATGAAAGCCTCATCAGAGCAGCCGCATCCACAACTACCATCATTTCAGACTTGCAATCTGAACAAGGTTCCTTTTTGTTCAACATGCTCCTCCAGTCCTCACATTGAAATCTGTTTGAGATGGTTTGAGAGTTTTCGATTGGCAAGCCAGCATCTGAAAATCCATCCGACTGTCCGTACATGTTATAGTAGTGGCAGATCGTGGCTATTTCGAGCTAACACCCACGTTTCCGCAAAGGAACACGTCTCAAGGGACACAACCCTCCATTTCCAGTGCATGCCCGGTCTGAATGTTGGGGCCTAGCTCACCTTAACTCCGCCCAATTGTACAGAGATGTTTCATGGCATTTTTGGATATCTTTCCTCCAAAAGAAAAATGAAGCAAAAGTCACGGAATGAGGCGTGTTGACATCCACTTCTACAATCCTGGGTTTCAGGCGCTTCCTATAATTTCTACCGCAATATGGCAAACCACTTTCTTGACCCACAGTGTCCAGAGGTTGCTGCTTGCATACATACTATCTTTTTACACACAAACACACACCATGATTGTACATACAATGCATATATATGCATATATATATATACATATATATATATATGTATAGATAGGGATGTAGTTAATCATATTTTATGTTATATATATATATATGTAGATGCGTACTTAGTGTGTATTAATGTGTATTGTGTATTGTGTATGTGTGTCTACATATCATATGTCACTTGTGGCAGCTCCACTTCGGCACCTTCACATGCCGAGAACTCAATGGCAGCCCCGACTTCTCTCGGGGATCGCCGGCCTGGTGCAACGATTATTGGAAGTCAAGAATGGTCCCGACTATGAAGGATGTTGCATGATGTTACTGTTCTATCTTTTGGGCGGTTGAATCTATGTATATATATATGTAATATGTATGTATACACAGTATGCAGATAATACCAGTACATAGGCATGTCTTCGTCAACATTGTCTTAAGACAAAATATACGATTGATTTCACGCCAGACACGGGGAAGATGAAGCCGGTAGGTATATATCTGGTTCCTCATCATGGAAGGGATATGAATATGGCACCCCAAAATGGGGATACCAATGGAGCCACTTCAACGGCTCATTTTTGGAACTAAACAATCCACTTTCGAGAATTCAATACTGGTTGGTGGTTTCAACCCCTCTGAAAAATATTATATAGTCAGTTGGGATGATTATTCCCAATGTATGGAAAAGTAAAAAATGTTCCAAACCACCAACCAGAATAATGTTGAGCCATTACCAAATGGCATGGCACGGCTCTGAATCGGTTCTTTTTCAGAAGCAAAATCACCTGCCAGAAAAACGTACTGGGATCCTCTTCATGGAAAAGGATTGTGGAAAAGGATTGCTCCGGCTGAAACCACCAATCCATTTAACGGACATATTAAATACAAAGTTTTTGGAAACCCCTTCATTGAGAATTCAATACCACCAACGCAATAATATGCCAATAGAGCAGAACTCGTTCCATCTGTTCCAACGTTCTTTTCCAACGTTCTGTTGGCTACTGTGGAGAGTTTTGGACCAGTTGTTCTCCTCCACTTCCATCAGAGATTATATAAACTTATATAAATTATATTCCTTCGTTTATGGTGAAACAACTGCTGTAAGTCGTTGTTAACTCACCAAATGTTTGGCCACTTACCCACTGTTATATCCTTCCTAACCGAGAAAGACGTGCCACAGCTAATTGACCCTGTGCACCTCAGCGTTGGGATCGCCAGCGTCCAACATGCCCTCCAGCTGCTCATCGAGCTCTGAAAAATAGTCCTGAACTCGCTGTTGTCAATGGATTGGTTTAAGGGAAAATTTACAGGAAACCATAGATTTTCCCATTAAGTATGGGGCTTTCCTGTAAATTTTCCCTTAAACCAATCCATTGATGTTGAGGATGCCATCTGACGCAACAGATGCTACCAACAAAGAAACCCTGGGAACCCTTAGAACCTATTAGTCTTGGCAAATGAGTGAATCTTCATGAAGCATGGGCGGGATGTTCATTTTGCTGAATCATTACCATCTGGTTATTTAACATAGCCATGGAAAATCCCAAAAATAAATGGAGGTTTTTATGGGAAAATCATCTATAAATGGGCCATTTTCCATGGCTATGTTAAATAACTAGAGGGTATTATCCATTATATCCCCTATAAATCCCTATAAATCCCTATAAATCTTTATAAATCCTTATAAATCCCCATTGTTACCAGAGGGTACCATCAAAAAAGGATGGTGCTTTCACCAGTCCTTCATCTCGCCGAGGCCGCCCTCCTCGCCCTCTTCGTCCTCGTCCTCGCCCTGGTGCCAGAGGGAAATTGGGCGGCAGTTTCTTTTGATTTGGAGGTTAAGATAGGCAACATGTGCATCAATTTGGTGAAGAAATATCAACACAGTGTTTATAACATCCACATATCAGCTTTTAATAGTTTTTTCTAATAATCTGGATATCCGATCATTAACTTAACCAAAATGTCCAGGTTCACCAACAAATTGGGGGTGCCAACAATAATCAGATATTAGCTACAAAAAATCAGGGCAGGTATATAACTTTGATGGAAACCAAGTGCAAGGAGATCCACAACAATCATGGGATAGGAGCAAAGATCAAACGGGAGATCGCAAAAAAAAAAGATAAACTGAATATATATATACTTATAATTAACTATTTTTATAACTCGAATGTCCATCGTAGCTGTTTGGTGTTTGAACCCCCCATGTCCAGATGTCGAGTCTTGAGCCTCTCCCTCCTCCTCCATGCCCAAGACGTCTAAGGGCTCCTTGATCCAAAGGGATCGGTTTTCCGATCGACATCAGTGGATGTGTTCTTCGCAACCCAAAAGTGGTGCTTGTTTTTTGGCCAACCTGAAAATGATGGGGAAAACATCATGGACGTTCACCATCCTGGTTTAGACTTTTAGGCGTCTTTGTGGGGGTTATACTATAAATCCTATCTCAAGTGAAACCATCAGCCCCAAGACTCCAGGACTTGTGGTGTCTATGTTTGTCAGGTAACTGTAACTGGGATGGTGCGCCATTTGGCACGGTGATTTGGATGGATTTCAATCCGCTTGTCACTGTGGTTCCATGCCGTTACTGCTCCCCTTAAATTCATAGGATTTAACCCAAACCATTTACTGTCTCCTTGAGGATTTTCCAGCCCGCCAAGTCCAATGTCCACCGTTCCAGCAAATAAAATTCATGACATGTTGCAAGACCGACACTGATACTGCTCAAGAATCGGAGAATGATCAAGAAAATCAAGTGGGGGCTGCGCCAGCTAAGAGATCCCTCAAAAAGAAACTCTGCAGTTGTCATGAAACTTGTTGATTGGTTGGTTCATCGATCCCTATCCCTCTGGTCATTTAACAGTTTGCTATTGAAAATGGCAATTTATAGTGAGTTTTCCCATCAAAAATGGTAGATCTTTCCATAGTTATGTAAACTTTTACCAGGCCGGGTATCCCTGGTGGTAAAAATTCCAGGCCGGGATGACCACGGGGCGGGCTCTGGGACCCTGGGACCCACACGGAACCGGAGCTTTCACTGCCGCCTAGATGACGAGTCGGTCGGGATTTCGGCATTTTTTTGGAATAGATGAAATAACCATGGAAAAAACCATAGAAAAACCATGGAAAAAACCATAGAAAAACCATGGGAAAACCATAGAATAACCGTGAAACATGGGTTTTCCCAGGGATTTTTCAGTTTTTTCTATGGGTTTTCTATAACTTATTTACCCTCTGGTAAACTAACATAGCTATGGAAATTCACCATGTTTAATGGGAAAATCCACTATTTCTATGGTCATTTTCAATAGCAAACTGTTAAATTACCAGAGGGTAACTTGAATAACCATGAAACATGGGTTTTCCCATGGGTTTTTTCTATGGGTTTTCCATTGTCTGTCCAATGTCCATGGTTTTTCCGAATGTCACAGAATGTCACAGGCAATAAAAAACCCTCCAGTAAATTCACATAGACCCTGCCAGTCATCGGGGTTGGTTCAGACTAGTTTCCACTATAAATATAGGTCATTTTCAGGGTCCAACTGTTAAATTACCAGGGGGTAAGGTTTTTCCACAGTTTTTCTCCAGGAATTTTCCTGAAAATGGTCCCCAAGAACCGATCCTTCACTGGTCTGCGACGTGCTAAGACTTGGACTGTCCGAGCCGGGCCCTGTACTCGCCTGAGACGATTTTGAGGATTTTGGTCGACCAAATACCACGGTAACCAGTTCTATTTCCAGAATTAGTGGTTACCCCCTGGTAAACTAACATAGCTATGGAAAATCACTATTTTTAATGGGTAAATCCACTATAAATGGCTATTTTCAATAGCTATGTTAAATTACCGGAGGGTAAAAAAAAAATGATTGGTGGATTGAAACCGACCAGTTGAGCAGTCCATCACCTCCAATAAACCAGGTAGCACAAACCAACAATGACCAATCAACCATTAATCACTACAATTGATCAATGATTAATGGTAGTGATTGATGATGATTAATGGTTAATTACTGGTTTCATTAATCAACCATTATTTCCCCTGTTTTGCTGTTTATCCCTCAATCAATGATGTATATGATGTTCACGATGAGTAAAGCTTCACTAAATCACTTATCAACCTAAAGTTTTACTGCTTGACGCCCATATTTGGTTGTTCAATAGTGTTACCCTCCAGTAGATTGACAACCTCCCAAAAGGCTTGGAAGGTTAGTTTCCACAATAAATAGGTCCTGTTCAGGGTCTCTATATTTACTGGAGGCTAAATCCGTATGTTTCGCCAACCATACTTCCACCCCCAGCTCAACGGCGAGCGGTCAACGCCTTGGCGGACTTCTCAGCTTCCATGCCATCCAGGCTTGAGGAGCCTTCGGGGCGGCAGAAGCTGGGCCTGGGCCCCACTATGCGTTGACGTCAACGCGTGCGTCATCGCAGGGGCCTTGGAGGAGCTCAGCGATTTTGGAGCCCATGGCGGCCACTTCCTTCTTCAACCTTGGCGCCGGGCGTTTTCGGGCGGTGGACAGCTGCCTGTTGGTAGCTGAAAATGATGGAGTTCTTCCCCAAAAGAGACATATGGAATTTCCTGAACCATATGGTGTTTTTTTAATATATCTGTTCATGCTTTTCCTTGCGGATTGGTGGTTCATACAATTTCTAACTTGTTAATTCAGACGTTGCATGCCCATGCATGCCCTACAATATTATACTCCATTTCAATGGGTTACACACATTTTAGCTCACCGTTAGCTTGCCCACCAGCATCCACATCCTCCACTCTGCAGCGCAGTCGAAATCTTTTCGGCCACTGCACTGCACGGCCGCTGCGAAGGTGGGCGGCACCTGAACGGGGGGACTGAGATGATTCACGAAGCTTGGAGATGGGGAGATATATCATATATGTATATATATATATACATATATATATATATGTATCTATATATGTGTATGTATATATATGTGTATATATATATATGTATCCACATAAAATATATCTACTACACATATATATATAAGATACAATAATGCTAGATTGCATTTTACAGGTGACAAACATATAATGGAAGTATTTAACTTCAACACCAAGTTGTATTGCTCAGAGCTGGAAAAAAGATTCATTTTAAAAATCAAATTGTTGGATCATAGAAGTTACAAGTCAGTTCTGTATAGTTCTGTGATGAACTTCAAAAGTTGCTTTCAATTCGGCACCCCAGCAAATCACCCATGCCAAATTATGGCCAAATATCCAATGAGAAAACCGAACAAACAGTCGGCAAGCGCTCATGAACTGCAGTTGATCCTAAACACCCCGCAAAATGAAGAGATCCAATACGAAATGAGGGTTTCAACGGGTGTATTTAACACATTAAGATCATTAAGCTGGGTAGATTGTAATATCTCACTAACCTGAATAGTTCGGCCCACACGGGGGATGATTTCCCTCAAATAAGCCATGATTCCACTGAGGGAGACTAGTGAGGTCGTTATAATTTAGCCAGATAAGATGTAATAAGTTATACCCTCTGGTAAACTAACATAGCTATTGAAAATGGTCATTTACAGTTGATTTACCCATTAAAAATGGTGATTCAGCCAAAAAGTGGAACATCTCTTGCGATGCGACTGCTGTGCCGTTCCTCAGGCGTCAGTCGCTGTCACAGCAGTCTGAGTCGCAGTGTCGCTGGCAGGCGAAATTCCAGAAGTCCGCTAAAGCCCTGCGCTGCAGGCTGCGAATTCCGTATGGGTCAAGTCATTATGGTACACAAAAAAAACAAGAGAAGGATGGTCAATAAAAATGTCAATGCTAAGAAATGACCTTCAAAACTTGTCAAAACCTTCCTCGTTTGAAATTTTAAGCCCAACCAACCATGGCATGCGGCGCAACCGTGCTGTCGTTCGTTCAGAGATTTAACCGATTTTCACCGGGCCTTCCGGGGGAACAGCACGGGCGGAAGCCCAAGCAACGCAAGAAATAGAAAGAGAAACACCAGGGCGTCATCAGCACAAAGTAGACCTGGGCAGCTGCCGATGCCGCAGATTATGTTGGATAAAAAAATACATCCCCCTCCAATGGGCAAACATCCACCTCATGATACCTGGTGCTTGCTCGAATCCCTTTATTCTGTACAACTGATCTTGCAAAACCTGAATGAATGCAATTTGCAAATGATGTCCCCACAACAACATCTTTAGGGTTCATGAGCTCGTTCCAGTGGTTCCCACAACCTTCAACACCTGCATCCCCATGCTGCCCAGGCACTAGCCAAAGCACAGGCCAGAGGAGCCAAAGCATCAGTGTCAACAAGATGATCAAAAGGTGAAGACATGGAACCAAGATCCTAAGATCCATCTGGGCTGGGTTGCTGGGTCTGGCTCGGGCTGAAGAGCCACCGTAACGGTCCCCAAAAAAAAAAAAACGATGCGATTTCGCAAGGCATAGGAATTGAAGGGATCATGTAGCCGCAGCCAATGGGCTTTACCACCGCTTAAAACCTTGGTGATGGTGCCATGCGCCATGCCCACTTTGGCTCCACCATGGCCTTGGATGATTCCTCGTACCAGCCATGATTTCTGTTGAGCTCGGTGTGGTGGTTTGGTATATCCACATGTTTTTGGGTGATCACAACCTTGGAAAAAAAATAGAAAGCCACAGCTGCTATTGCGCGAGAACAACATCTCATCCGAAGCATCAAGTTTGTCAAGTCCAAAACTTTCTAGACTATCCGATTTTTAATATTAAATTAATACCCACTACAGTAATTCATATGTTCTTGATGTATCTATCTATCCTCCATTTTGTCATGTTGAGTTCTCCACGATATAAACTCAACAGAACTTAAGTATCCGATCTTGGGAGTTTTAAACCCCTATGTTACATGGGTTGTTTGCATAGTTGCATATATTTGCACCTTTTTTACCGTTCCTCATGTTGACGCCCAGGGACCGCAAGAAACACATGGAGGGCGTCAGGCAGTAGGTGGGACATTGACCCAGGCTCTCCTGCACTGCGATTGAAATTTGCCCATGATCCACCAACAAAAGCACTGAGAAAAAACTTATTTGGGGATGGGTCAAAACCTTGTACCCCTGTAGTTCACATCAAAGTAGCTGGTAAATGGATGTTCATCCCACTAAAAATGGTATTAATAGGTATTGATCCATACCCATTTAATCATCAACTACTGTAACAGGGTGGGCATGGCTCAGTTGGTAAACCCACCCGTTGAAAAAAAACCCAACAATCCCAGCTAAGGATGAACACACATACTTGAAACCACCAAAGAGTTTTTGGCTTTCCGATATGTTACATCCTCCTGTTCCCATTGAAGTTTGCTACAGCTGCTGTATCCCATGCTATCCCCAAAGTCCGACCCCAAGGGGGATCGCACATCAAAAGCACAATCGAAATGACAATTTCAATGGGAAATTGTGATGAAGTCATGATTGACCACGGGATTGCTGGATTTCAGGCTACTAAAAACTTAAAAAAAACAAACCAAAATTGGCATTCGTACTTTTGGAATCATCATAGTATATCATAGTGCATTCTATCCCACTTACAAACCACTTCTTAGCTTCACAGATCCAGAACATCTCAGCACGGCCATTGATTTACCTTGTTGACCCCATCTGAACTGGCTTCGGGTCCAAATTCTTTACGAAAACCCTACTCAACACTATACGAAACCACCACCGAAGCAACCGAAACATTTCATTCCACCACACCCCGATTCTGTACCATTTTGATCTCCATAATCCCAGAATATATCGAACTAATTAAATGCTCTTCTATATTGTTGATTGTGATATTTTCTCCTGTTGGCCAAAGCTACGTTGTTTTCTCAGTTCAATCACAAAGCCGATGCCATCTTGTTGCCGGCTAGGCATTCTCCCATCATACATAAATAAACAGTTCCACCATCTCGGTTGAAGCCCCATCCCATTATAAACATCTTCCAGATAATGTTGGGAAATTTTGGAAAATAATGTTTACTTATGTTTACTTGGGATTATTCCAAAATGTTCCAAATATCTTTGCCTCCAATCCCGGACCCGGCGACCCGGGTTTTAGGTTAACGGTGTCACGGCCATTCCGATGGTCCCACAGGATCCGACAAACGCTGTTAATTGATATGACTATGATTAAATGGTTACTATATGTTACTAATGTCAACCCCGGATTAATAAACCATGTTTTATTAATTTATATGTGGTACTCCTCTAATAGTCATAATCTAATACTTAAATGGTACCCTCCCAATTAGACAGCCCAGGGGTTTATTAATCCAGGGTTGACATTATATCAAATACTTGCTATGTGAGGTTCCTTTTTCATCCATCTGGTTAATATTAATGTCCGCCGACCCTGCCTAGCACTTGCCAAGGCAGGGTGGCGCCTGGGACCACCCTAGGTGTGGAACGTTGCTTTTCTTGCCTATCCAGCATGACCTACTTTTCGATTACTTTTCGACGTACTTTTCTTGTTTCTCGACTATGCTGTGGCATTTCCAATGTTACACGTTGTGTTTGCATCCGCTGCTCAATGGCCAAAATGTTTCCCGGCGCGTTAGTTAGCCTGTTGCTCCCCCGTCTTTCTCATCTAACCGCCCACATTATTATACAAGCAAATTCTATGGGGTTAATACCAAAGACAGGGGAGCAACACCTTATAGAAAACAATAACATAAATCAGAACAACAAACAACAAAAAGAAAAAACAAAACAACATAAGCAATACAATAGATTGTAAAATAGACTATACCAAAAACCATAACAACAAACCAAAACAAAAGACAATTTCACTTTTATAAAATGAAATTTAACTATCATTCTTCTTCAAATTCTCCTCATGCTTCAAAGTGTTTGTGTGCCTCTTGTAATTTTGAGTTTGAATTTCATAATCATCACTTCAAATTTATGGAGATAACCAACATAAATTTCATAATCATTTACTATTAAGATTAAGGGATTAATTACCACAGTCTCCCCCTATGGGGGAAGCCTCAGCCCCCAGCCAATATCTTTCTCAACATATCTCTTTAAATTACCGCAATTACCATGCCCAAACCGCCCTTCATGAACTTGTTGATAACCATGTCTTCTTAACCTCAGTGCGATGTAAATGGCACAGCGATCCAAACTTTTGGGGCGAAATGGAGTGAAAAAGATTTGTGTGGTGTGCGTCCCAGACTTGTTGGTGACAGTCTTCTCAAGTTTTTGGAAGGGTTTGTCTTTGTATCAGGCATGAATGCACTGAATGTCAAGCTTGCGAAGGCTCACTGGCATGAATGCTCTATTGAAGCAATGTCCTATTCCTACTTGACACCCTGAAACCTTGCTACCTACAGACCTTGTCAATCATAAAAGCATCTGCTAAGAGCACTATTTTGCAAAGTCGCCCTGTTGGCGAAGCAAGCACGTGCTTTGTAAGTCGCCCTGTTGGCGAAGCAAGCACTGCTTTGTAAGTCGCCCTGTTGTTGGCGAAGCAAAGAACTGTTTTGCAAGTCATCATGCGTGCTCGATCTCGCCCACTCATGGGTAAGTGGGGGCGTCCCTGCTCTTCTCAGTCTCCTTGCCGAGGTTCTCGGACCGAGGAAAGTAGGGCTCAGTCGGCTCAGTCTCCTCGAGGTTCTCCGACCGAGGGAGGAAGGGCGCTCCACTCTTCTCAGTCTCAATTGGGAGGCCGCGGGGGATGATGATGCCGCCCTTCTCAGTCTCCTCGAGGTTCTCCGACCGAGGGAGGAAAGGCGCTCCACTCTTCAGTCAGGGGGGGAGGGGGCCCGCAATTTTGATGAGGCCGCGGGGCCGAAGGATCTCCTCGAGGTTCTCCGACCGAGGGAGGAAGGGCGCTCCACTCTTCTCATCTCCTTGAGGAGGCCGCGGGGATGATGATGCCGCTCTTCTCAGTCTCCTCGAGGTTCTCCGACCGAGGGAGGAAGGGCGCTCCACTCTTCTCAGTCTCACTTGGGAGGCCGCGGGGATGATGATGCCGCTCTTCTCAGTCTCCTCGAGGTTCTCCGACCGAGGGAGGAAGGGCGCTCCACTCTTCTCAGTCTCACTTGGGAGGCCGCGGATGATGATTTCACCGCTCTTCTCAGTCTCCTCGAGGTTCTCCGACCGAGGGAGGAAGGGCGCTCCACTCTTCTCAGTCTCACTTGGGAGGCCGCGGCTGATGATGATGCCGCTCTTCTCAGTCTCCTCGAGGTTCTCCGACCGAGGGAGGAAGGGCGCTCCACTCTTCTCAGTCTCACTTGGGAGGCCGCGGGGGATGATGATGCCCGCTCTTCTCAGTCTCCTCGAGGTTCTCCGACCGAGGGAGGAAGGGCGCTCCACTCTTCTCAGTCTCAATTGGGAGGCCGCGGCCGATGATGATGCCGCTCTTCTCAGTCTCCTCGAGGTTCTCCGACCGAGGGAGGAAGGGCGCTCCACTCTTCTCAGTCTCACTTGGGAGGCCGCGGCCGATGATTATGCCGCCCTTCTCAGTCTCCTTGCCGGAGTTCTCCTCTGCCATGACGTTGTTGCAGCTCACGCACAATGCAAGGATGAGGCAAGCGAATACACCAGATTTGAGCGCCATGGCAATGCCGACACCCCTGAGCCTGAGCTAAAAAGCGTCCCTGAGTGGCTTGAGGAAAAACTCGCAAAAACGCTACAGAAGAACATAAAGATGCTGAAGAATGACACAAAATTCCAAGCGCAAACTGAAAGAGCTAATTTCTGTAGCTTCCAATTGAGACTGTCAAAGGTGCTCAAATTGAAACAAATTCCAAGGTCAAGCTCTCCAAGAACATGTGGCTTCAAACCTCCAACTGGCATATTCCCAACAGCTGAGTGCCCCGACAACAGGATGAAGAGGATTGATGACAAAGCCAAGGCGAGGAAGGGCAAAGGAACATGGAGCAATCCCAGCCAATGACCCAGTCAAACACAAATTCGTGGGGAGAAACAAATGAAGGGCAAAACACAAAACCCCGAAACCAAAACAGCACATCAAATCAATCATCTCATGGTTGCATCAAGTAGGCATGAGTAAGAAAAAAATGAACTTACAAGGCTTTCTAAAAACACTAAATCTTTAAAAGTTCATGCCTCATCAACAATCTTGGGTAATCAGTTAATTTGTAATATTTTTGGTTCAACTTTTCTGCAATCTCTTGCACAACATAATAACCTTTTAGCCAGTGGGAAGTTCTTTCTTTCTCTGTAATTGCTTTCTTTCTCATTATCTTTACTTTGTCTCCCACCTCTAATGTTGGGTATATTCTTTCTTTCTTTGCCTTTGATGCTACATTCAGCATTGCTCTGAATTCATTTTTATCTTTCCTTGCTTGATTAGGTGTCATACCTGTAGCGGAGTGTTTCATCTTATCATTGTATGTCAGCATAATTTCTAAATTGTAGTCTGTCCATTTGATATGTTCTCTTCCTTTCTTTTCATCTGCTTCAACTCTTTTAAAAAGCATATCTTTGTAGGTGCGTATAAATCTTTCAGCAAAAGCAGGATGACCCCTTGTCCTATACAACTCAATATTCTCACCTTCAATATAGTTTTTAAAATCACCTCCTGCTATTGCTTTTTCATCATCACTGTATATGATTTTTGGTTTCTTTCCCATTCTTTTTAATGCCTCTTTAGTTGCCTCAATAACATCAGGTTCATTCTTGCTTACAATTGGAATTACTACGGCATACTTGCTTAAAACATCAATACAAACCAATCCTCCTCTATATTTTTGTTCTTCATCAAAATCATAATACCCCATAAAAAACAAATCAATTTGATAAGTATGATTGTTATGAGGTGCTACAAAGGAATTATGCCCTCTTGGCTTTGCTTTTATCTCAACATTTTTCCTAAAGAATTGTTCAACATCCTCTTTCTTGATTGTAGGTTCTTTCTTTTTAGCATCTTCTAATGTGGTCTTTCTTGAACCATAGCCCGCTTTATCAAAATAAATATCACGAATAATTTGTTGTTTCTTACTTTCACTCATTATAGAATAGATGATATAATAAATATTAAAATTATATCATTTATTCTTCATTTTGTTCATTGAACCAGTCTTGGTGTTTCTTTGTTCTAAAATGCTGTGCTTTGTATCCGTATGAAATGATACAACCACAATCACAGGTAATCTTTTTAGATTTTCTCTCATAGATTTTGTCAGCATTATTCTTTTGATATTCTTTTTGTTGTTCTTGGTAGTATGTTTTTTTGCTATGATAATTACTGCGTTTGATTTCACACAAATGTTCTCGCTTGTTGTCATTGTATTCTTTGATGCGCCCATTTTTATTGTTTTGGTAATAGTTTTTGTTTTTTCTTTATAGGGTTCAGGATTGTCATTGTATCTCTCTTTTGCTGACCTTCCTGATATGTTTTTGTTGATACAGTCATTGTTCTTAATGTAATAACCTTCTCTTTTGTGAAGTTCGGCAATGCTTGAACATACATAGTTCTCTACTAATTCAATCTTACAGTTTTCAATTCCAAATTTATCAAACATATCAAATAAAGATGTGTATTTTCTCTTGTTTCCATTGAGATACTGTTGGTAAGTTGTTTTATGTCCTTTAAATCTGTTTGGTAATGTATCTATTGTTGAACCGAAGTAGCATTGCTCATAAGCAATATCAACAACTTGGTAAATTGTGCCATTTTGGTAGTTTTTGGTTTTTACCATACTAAACACTATTATACATAAATAAACAGTCTTTAACACCATTTTCACAATGATATTTTATTTGAAAAAGCACAATTACAAGAAACGCAATATCCAACTACATTATCTTTGAAGTGGCTTTGTTCATTATTGACCCTTTGACAGCTAATATTTGATGAAACCTTGCCATCTTCAAAATCTATCACCAATGGTTCATTACAATTATTCATCAGGTTCATCAAAAAATCTACATCAACATACTCATTTCCTTCTACATCTCTACCTGCTTTTTTGTCTTGCTCAATGTAATTTAAAACCTTTCTCTCAAAATACTGCTCTACTATCCTTTTAGATTTACTTTCTTCACCTTTATTATATTTGAAAAACTTAATTTTGTTGAAGTCTGTAGCCCTTGTGAGGGCTGTAAAAAACCAATTCTTACTAACATACCAATCATTCCAATCATATATGACTATATCACCATCAACGCTACAACCTTGCTTTGAATGTGCGGTGTAGCAGTAAGCATATATCCGCCGACCCCTGCCTTAGCCAAGGCAGGGGCGGCGCCTGGGACCACCGCAGGTGTGGAACTTTTTTTCGTTCCCAATGCTTTGCACTTTCCACGAGCCACCCAGGCCATAGCACCCTCTGTTCACCGCCCAGGGGCCACTCAGGCCACAGCAATTTCTGTGCACTTCCCACGAGCCACTCATGCCACAGCAATCTCTGTTTCTACGGCGTTCCAAAACGCAACAGGCCGCGGCAGACCCTGTGCAGTTCCAACAAGTCCCTGAGGCCGTGGCAGTAAAGAGGTTCAAGGCTGCCGTTTGCCAGCCTTCAAAACTCCCCAAACCCTTCCCTGCAGCTCCCAGGCGCCACTCAGGCCGCGGCAGACCTTTCCTGAAGCTCCAACAAGTCCCTGAGGCCGTGGCAGCGTCTTTTTATGGACGTTCAAGGCTGCCGTTTGCCAGCCCGCAAAACTCGCCAAACCTCCCCTGCAGCTCCCAGGCGCCACTCAGACCGCGGCAGACCTTTCCTGCAGCTCCAACAAGTCCCTGAGGCCCTGGCAGCGTCATTTTATGGACGTTCAAGAATGCCGTTTGCCAGCCCGCAA
>CAMXCT020004877.1:0-26962 GCA_947184155.2 Cladocopium goreaui | reverse complement strand
GGCGCGCCCGGATGTTGTTGAAATACCATTGCATCCTCGCAGGCGCGCAGGCAGTGTACAGCACTTGCCGTCCAGACCGGTTCGGACCGGGAATGATTTTGTCTACATCGTCCGGAAAACATCGGACAAATGCTGCCATGGCCTCAATGCAATCCCGTTCGCATTGCCAAGGCTTCGCAGCATCCAGGCTGTCAAGGAGAGATTCTGCTTTGGCCTTTCCCATTCCTCCACTCAGAATCTGTTCTCGACGTGTCTTGGTGATGTGATCGAACGAAACATCCTGAATGCCGTTGAAAGGCCTGGAGTTGTAGGCTGACATGTTCTTAAAGCCCACGGCATTAAACTTTTGCATAATTGTTCTCAACATGGTTGACGCCTTTGTTCTTCTTCTGTACGTCCCATACTCAAAAGTCATGCATAGGTGGACAGGGTCCAAGCATAGCAGCTCCAGCTTTGGCATGACATTGCGCAATGTCGACAACAAATGCGCAGAAGGATCATCCGTGCACACAATCCGTGTTTGCCGGAGTCCATCTTCAGGCAACGACTCAGCAATGCGCTCGGCAATGGCGGGTGCCTCCTCATTTGGCGTTGGAGCCATGAGCAGTACACAGCCGGTTCGCCCACGGACTGTCAGAACCTGCCAGGCAGATGGTTTCTGAGAATGAAGCAAACAAATTTAGTTTAAACTTGACACCTTTGGCTTTTGTCTAAAAGGAGGCTAACAAACAGCCCGGGCACCTTGCGAAAGCAATCTTTCCCCGTGAAAGCAGCGCTGGCTCGTTCCTGCGGCCCTGCTCTGTAGGAACTCTGGCCGAGAATGGAGAGGCAACACTTCAGGGTTGCATCCACACTGACGGATTCAAATTCCGTATGGTGAACCGCCTCTGCCATAGATTGGGCGAACAGCTGGTTCACGGCGTCGGAGTAGAAGATGTCCTCCACGAGCGGCCACCAGTGTCGAACATGCTGAGGCAAGAGGCCCGTGAGCTTGCTGCCACTTGCTGCGAGTCTCAAAGCCAACCGGCTAGCCGCCTTAGAATCAACAGGGGTTATCGCTTGTAACAAAAACAGTCAATGTCACAATTTAAAGGAGCAACAAAGAGTGCATCCAAGGGATACATGTCTACAAGCTTCAGTCGAGATGCTTGCTTCATTTTTGCATTGCTAACCATCATCTCTTGGAAAAGCATATCTGCAAATCCATGCGTGTAATACAAGTTCTTGGCTCGACGGTACACTGTTTCGTTCTCAGCAACGTGTTGCAAGCTTTTGTACACGGGGCCCTTCTCCGTCAAGACCAAGCGTAATCGACGATCAAGATGATTGATGCTTCCATCCTCATTCCCAATTGATGTTCGCAACACGGCGGCGCTCCTGCGGAGGTAGCGAGCACTTGGCTGTATATTGCGGAGCTGGTCATCGTCAAACAAAGCCTGAATGACTCTGACTTGCTTGGTGCCACTGCAACAGAATTGTCGTTTCGTTGTATGATACTTTTGCACATGCTCCATCACACGAGAAGGTCGAGGGAATTGCCGGAACGGACAGAACGGACAACGGTGCATACTGCCTTCATGCACAGTCTCAGTGCTATCTAGGACTTCACCTCTTTCTTCTGCGAGCAACGCCAGCAACTCTTCGCCCACCTGCGCTATTGATTCATCAACATGTGATCCGGCCATGCCTTCATCATCAGAATTCTCCAGCAATCCTTCGCACTCACACAACATCTCCAACTCAGCACCGCCAGATAGATCGAAGCCGGCCTGCAGTTCCAGAAGAACTTCAGATTCTTGCCGGGGTTTTTCGCCTGCTTTCAGCATGCGAAATGTCACTAGGGAGGCATAATCAATTGACTCCTCAGCACATGCCTTGAAAGCATCTGCTGATAGCGCATATACTGTGTCCCGGACTAACACTTTGCAAGTTTCTTCGGCCATTACACATCCAAGGACGAGCGGAGATCCATTGTGCTCACAATGGAGTAGGTACTTCCCCGTCTTCTCAGCACAGAAACCAATGTCTACTGAGAAGGCAACATCTGCAGCTTTGAAACATTCTTTATATGAACGATGTGTTTGACCTCCTTCAATGTTTGCCTTATGTTCCTGTAGCCATGCGTCCAATGGTGACCAGAGGTCTGCAATGTAGGCCAGGCATGTAAGAATGCCATTTGCAGAGTAGTCGAAGCTGGAAGAAAGTGACAGAGTATCGCAAACACGTCCATCCCTTCCCAACAGCTCCGCGAGAAGCAGGTGCTTCTTCTGCTTCACAACCACCTGAAACCCAGTCTCTTTGGCAATCCACTCCGAAGACTCTTGACACATTGAAGCCGTGTCAAGCGCTCGACCCTGAATTCGGCAACCGTCGAAGTGAAGGGATAAATGCACGAGATCTTGCGTCATGAGGAATTGCACCCAGCTAGACAAAACTAGATCTTCAACAGCTTGGTACAAGTATGCTATCATGGAGTTGTCTGGCGATGGCTTGCTTCTGTCTGCATCACAGTGGCTGTAGAGATCGGGAAAATTTGAAATTGCAAGCCATTTAATCCAGATGGCAGCTTTCCGAAGCCCAACAATTACATCATGTTCCGACAGACGGCTAGGCGGACCGCCACCGTTTATGACTTCAAGCAAAACTTTCTTCCCTTCCGCAGCTGGCAAACCTAGCTCCTTGATCACATCACTGCGTGCCTCAGCGCATCTTTTCAATGCTTTTGCGGCATCATCCGGCATCTTGAACACAGGATCCAATTTATGGATGAGCTGTGACATCAACGTGAAAAAGGCATTTTCAATGTCCTTGGCTTCCACTTTTACAAAGCTAACAAAGGTTTAACTTTCAGGGGTAAGAATCATAAGCAAGAGAAACCCAGGAGAAAAACAATGCGAAAGCTTCCTTTCCAATCCAAGAAGCTAAGTCAATAGATTGAGGGCACAAGAACCTGAGAAGTTTCCGAGAGCATTGCTGTGCTCCTGGCTGACAAGCATACCTTCGTCCACGGATCAAATCTGAGCCTTGTCTGTACTTTGTCTTGCTATGTCGCAATTGCTGCTTCCCTGTGCATCTGTGACTGCTAGCCTGCCCTTCCAGGTCACCAGCCTCACCACCAGCAGCAGCGAGGAGCTTCCCAATCAACTGCTCGTTGGCTTCCAACTTACGCCTCCTTTCGACCAACGCATCGTGTCTGAGCTTGACCTCAGACGTTAACTTTCCGGAGCCTTTCCTCTTCAATGCAGCAATGCTGGCATCCAAGAATGCTATCATAGTGACGACATTGTGTTCTCTGGCAAGATGTTTGGAAGCAAAGTCCCGCAAGCAACTTGTGTGCCACATTTCGGGGAATACTAGTGCCGTGTCGTTTGAGCTTTTCAGATCAAAGACATCCTGCAAACTGCCTTGCCCCAGGACGCATGGAACAATGATCTGCTTTCCTTTGCCGCGCTTTCTTGCTATTTGCTTTACCAATAAATGCTCTTGTAGCTGTGTCAACATGCTCTCTTTGTCTAAATTGGGTGCATTCGAAGGCAGAGACATGGTCTTGAACTGTTGCAATGTGAACATGAAGAACCCCTTTGAAAGACATTCCTCCACAATGCGGCGGGCCACTGCTTCAGAACCTGTTTTTACACTTTCTGCTTGATCCTGGCTTAGTTGATCATCCACAGGGCCTAGCCCAGGAGCAGCGATCTCGGCACGCTGACGCGGTGGGAGCCCACAAGCGATTCGCATTTTGTCCTCTGTCAATCCCTGATCACCACCCAAATTGCAATATGATTCTATCATATGTATGCATTCAGCTCGTGAGTATGTATGTTCAAACGCGTGCTGCAGCTGCATGCTGCTGGCGATTGCTGGTCCTGAGACAAGGAACTCCTTCAAAGTTGGATCTTTTGGAAAGTACCCATCCAGCGCCGCATCTGTGTAATGCTCTTCCAAGTATTGCGGACATACAAATCGAGCGTGCGGACGCCAAAGGAAACTGCGCCGCAGGATTGATGGGAAGTTATGCTCAGATACACCCTTGAACTGCATCAGACGATTGACCTCCATCCTCTTCCATCCGGTAAGTTCAATCATGCGGGTGACATACCCGTACGGCCGCCTCCCAGCCATGCCATCTGCACTCATTGTCTTTTTGTACAAGTCTTCCCGCATTCGGCGTGAAGTTTCAGGCGCCTCCTGCGCTGTTAAGATAAAGCAGCCTGCAAATTGCTCAATCTGCTTCCGGAGCTCTTGCTCATCGTACCAAATATTAGGGTCAATGAATGCGTGATTGTGTCCATAAACCGCATTCAAGTGAGAACTGTATAAAGATTGGCCTACTCCACCGGGGCTCTCACCAATGAAGCATCGGTCAATATTCTCACCCCTTTTCGCGATGGCTTGGGCTGCCTGACAGCACAAAAAGACATCGAAGTTCCGCCAAAAGGTCTCGCGGAAAAACTTCTCCAAACGGCAGCTCGCAGCTTGGAGGACGGGATCCGGCAAAGAAGGCTTTAAGGCATGCGGGATCAATGTGTAGAGGTTGTTGTCGTGGCTTGGCTGCACAAATTCCACATTCTCTTCATTTGAATCATACACAACGCATATATCTTTGTACGCACAGCCAGCTTGCTTCTGGCAAGGCGTTTCACACCATTCAATCATGAGACCATATATCTTATCATCCATGACTTCCTTTTGCAGGGTTACGCTCAACTTGCTTAGGGCGATAGCAATGGATTGGGTCCACCCTCCTGCATCACCAGTTGCCGCCGCTTCTGGTTCCGCATCATCAACTTCATCAAATTGAGGCGCTCTGCGGCCGCGCGGAAGCTGCTTCATGAAGAGCGCGGCAGATATCCACTTGTCAAGTAGCACCTTTATATCTCCATTCGCATCTGCCTCCATGCCTTCTACCATTTGCACTATACTCTCCTGTGTTCGATCTACTGCTCCTTGGATGCTTCGAAAAAACCCTTCGACTTGAAGTATGAACTCTTTGATCCGGGCAACTGTTTGTTCCGGCGGGCTTCCGCGAAAGACTTGGAAAGCCCCGCAATCATGGTACAGAAAGCATTGTCCGTTGTGGACACGAAGGTAGCGGCCACCTTCCATCAGCCAGATCAAGTAAATATGTTCCCGGAGGTAGGCATCGCAGAGCCGCATGTGGGGCAAAACGCAAGCGCACGCCACCAAGCGCACAAGCTGCTCAGGCCATTGTGGCTTGCGAGCACGCACCTGCTTGATCATGTAGCTGCTCTGTTGCAAAAGGGAATGGCTCTGCTCAGGCTTTTTGATTGACGCCTGCTGCAGAGATGTATTTGCAGCAGCCCGCAAGCTGTCAAATTCTTTCTGAAACTTCGGCATGGACTGAGCAGCTCCAGGAAGCAAGCGGCGCTTCTTGCATTGTCTCAGATTTGCATCATCTACTTCTGGCAGTGGGTTTGCTCCATCATCCTCAAGAGCTTGACTTGCAAGTCCTTCAGGTTGCTGTGCTTCTTCCGGTCCCTCTGGCCCACCCCTCCCATCTCTCCTACTAGCCGCCTCCTCGGCTTTCGCCTGCTCATTCAGCCAATCCATTTCTTTCTCAAGTTGTTCCTCAAAATCTGATCCTCCAGACACATCAACAGCATGTGCTTTGTCCCGCCGCAAACTCATCACGACTTCAATCTCCTTGTCGAGACGCGGCACATGGTCGATGAAAGGCCGCAATTGTTGGTCGGGGTGGGTGCAAACCACTAGCATCATAGCCACCTCAAAGCCGTAGTATTTCTCCACAATATACCTGTAAATGTTCAGTTGGAGCCGGTAATGCCACCCAGCACAGTCCGGAACATGATCTAAAGGCGGTAGCATCGTCCACGGCGAAGAGAATTTCGATGCTAGGCTGGAGGTCCGCTTCCAGTCAATCAGTGCCAACTGCCCATTTGGGTTTTGTGCAGTGAGATCGATTGACCCAGCAATGTTCTCTTCCTCACCAAAAATAACCCATTCCGTGCGGAAGGCGCGCCACCCTTGCATGTCTTGTAAGAAGGTTTCAAGCATCGAGAATTCTGGACTTGTTTTTGGCACCACATATCCATTCACATGCGCTTCAAACCAAAAATGCATGTGGGTGCCTCGAAGAGCAGCATCAATTCGGTTGGCTTCCCACATGCGCTTGATTTCATGCGGGCCAAATACCAGACTCTGGACAATCTCTGGAAAGTTCGTCCGCAGGCTCTGGAGCCGGTTGGAGATCCATGTATCATTGCGGGGGGAGTCCAGGAGAGCAAGCACAAGGTCTGCATCAACTTGGCGGACGCGCTTCAATACAGTCTCTCCTAAGAATGGTCGCAAATAGCCTGCGCGAGGCCATCTGTCACCTGCCATCATATTGGAAATTACTTCGTCGGCATCGAATGGTCGTGCCAAGGCATGGATCAACCCAGTCACAGATCCATTGGTCTGCTTGCCACGGATGTAATACACGTGGCCTTCAGACTCGAACCGAACGTGACGGTCTCTGTCATGGGGGTGAAGCCATGCCAGAGTTGTGATGTCTACGCAGGGAGCAAAATGTTCGTGACGATAGGGAACCATAGCATCCACGCTGTCTCCCCGCAACGGCAACTCCATTCCAAGTCCATGCGACAATTGCACCAACTTCAGCATTTTGCGGGAACGGGCCACGCCCCTGTTCTCCAAGATTCGGCGGGTCACATCTTCTGTGCCACCTTGGCTCACATCTTCTGCGCCACCTTGCCTATCCTCAAAATTTGCGGGTCGTGCAAGTTCCTGCCGCAGGGCTGCTGACAGCAACAAAACGGGATTTCCTCTAGGCTGCTCTCTCTTGGGTTTGCGGTGGTTGTTGCTGAGCAAAAATCTTTGCAGAAGAACCCAACGATGACAGATGTTTGTCCCCATTGAACTCAATTTCTTTGGGGTGGTCTGCGGCAAAGGTGTGGCCAGCACTGAGAAGAAGAGGACAGCAGTAGATAGCTGCCTCGCTCTAGAACGTGCGCTGGATGATGTGTTCCTTGTGCTAAGAATGTCCAATAAGGACATGTCCTGCAAAATTTCTGGCCAAAACCAGGTGATGAGGGCACCCTCCAGCTTCACGACTTCGCCCTTCTGCAGCAAATTCAAAAACGTGGAGGCAGCAAACAGCTTCACCTTCCACTGTTCCTTGCTTTGCGAGACATCAAATGGCACCGGCAAAATCCAAAACAATCTCGGGAATTTCTGCAATGTGGGCTGGAGAGGCTCCACATATAACTGAAACAATTGCAATTGATGCCACACCCGGGGCCGATCTGCAGGGAGCGGATTGCGAAACAAGTACAAGTGCAAAAGGCGCTCCGTTGGTGCGTTTGACTCGGCCCCTCCTTGGAAGTCAGCTTCATCGTGCAAGACATATTCACAGAGCAGCTTGCGCATGCACTTGCAAAGCTTTTCCAATGGCCTGCAAGTTGTATAGGCTGACAAGGTTCGCAAGTTTAAGAGAAAGAGCATGGTATACGACATGTCATGCCAACAGCCTTCCAAAAGGGCACCCTTAGTGTCCACTTCACGGCCCCAAAGTAGCGGGACATCTCCTTCCTCATTGGGAGTCAAAGGGTCAGCCCCTGCCATGATCAGCTGTTTCACGAAAGCCACGTTCTCGCTGATGGCAGCAAAATGTAAAGCGGTTTCGCCATGCAAATCCCTCACATGCACATCAGCCCTTCCAGCCAGCAAAACCTGCACAGTCATTGGCGAATGTGTGAGAACGGCAAAATGCAAGGAAGTCCGGCGGTCATTGCCAGCAATATTAGGGTCTGCCCATGCATTGAGGAGCAAAAATGCAGAATAGAAGAAGCCGGCTGAAGCTGCAGTCACCAATACTGGCTCTAAGCGGCGAGTGCGGTCGATCAAGCCCATGCAATCTGGCTCTTGGCCATTACTGAGGAGGTCGATCACTGTATTGTGGTTTTGCGCTTGGATGGCTTTTGATAAGGCAAGTCTGTGACAGTTGGTCCTGGGTTTAAGAATCACGTGCATAAGTGGCGGGGATCCAGCTCTGGCCCATGTCTGCGCAAATGGAACAACTTCATTGTCCACCAGAAAAACAACAGCGAAGGGAAGGTGCCCTAGATGCAAGGCAACCTGCTGCTTTAAGGTCAGGATGGTGTCGTCATCTGATACGAACAAGGCACAAACCGTCACTCCTGTGCAAGCCATCTGGAACGAGACAATTTCACTACCGCCTTCAACATCGTCGGCCAATGGGAACATGAAGCTTTGCTGTCTCATGATCTTGCAAGTGTTCCACAAAGCAGAACGCCCACACAAATCCACTAGTTCCTCCGTGTGCCGCGCCAACACCTCAAACATGGGCAGCCTATACCAGCACTCATCCATGCAGACAGCTATGCATAGCCCAGGCGGGGCCAAGGAAAATCCAGAATCACCGGGGAAATGCTGGCTCAAAACATCTGCACCGAACCAGATCAAAACCTGGAGCGTGCCGAACTGTTGGCTGGAATCTGTGCACATGGTATGATGGATGGGCCGTAGGCCTTCATGGTCTGGCAGCTTTCGATCAGGGGCTGACCGGAGCATCTCCAATGCGCCTACTGGGTCTGTCTGGCTAGCGGCAATGTGAGATGCGGCCTGCAAGCATCCAGCTGGAATCGCGTTGCGATGAAAAATGGCGTGAATTAGGGCACTGTCCTGCAAGATACAATTTGGATTCTGCTCCCGCCCCAAAATTTCCACCTCAGATCCGCCCCGCGCATCTTGCCGCCAGTGTTTGCAAGCCCTTTCCCACTGCCTTTTGCTGACATTGTGGTCGCATGGGTTGGGGATGGCCTTCAAGCTGACACCGCCGCTGGCAATTTGGTGCCGATTCTGGCGCAGCAGCGTAATATACAAGCGCAATCTCTTGCTCACGCGGCTTTCCTCCACTGAGCCCACTTCGGATATCAAATTGCTACAGAACAAGCTGCGGGTGGATGACAGGCAGCTGTTCCATTCTGACTGAGACGTGTGGAGGAATGGACATGGGATGCGGGTCCACAATTCCGGCTTGGCTGTCAACAGCGCTATGTAGTCAGCACACAGCCCTTCAAAGGCAGCAATGCGACTTTCCAGGAAATCTGGGAAAAGCATGAAGATTGGCACTGAGACAGGCTTGGAGCCAACCAAGGATCTGGGACTGGAAAACTCACTGTCCAGGAAATTTGGCTGCTCAAACAACGTGCTAGTGCTAGATGCATCCGAAGTAGGTTGCGTTAGGGCTCCGCCCTGGAAATCGATGGGCGAGCACGCATCAACCGCTCTGTCAGCCCGCAGGGGGATGACCTGGAAGATGGCCTCGAATGAGCTCGTATCGAACTTATTGGCGTCACAATCAATGCCGATGTGGCATCTGCACGACGTTTGCAACCGACAAGTGCCATCAGAAAAGGCCCGGAAGCCTTGGAAATGATTGCGGCGATACAGCACGTACTTCCCAGTTGGAAGCACCGACGGGGCTACCCTGAGCATAGTAATAATATACCTGATGCAGGGACGACAATTAAGCAAACCTGCATTGCTCGACTGAATAATCCCGACAACATGCTCCAATGGCCGCCAAGCTGCCCCAAAGGCTCCAACATTTTGGCTCCGTCAGACACGGCCCAGAATGGACCGGGGCCCGTATAAGGTACCTTGATACCAATGGAGCGGAAGGCGTCCACCAGGCAGGTGTCCTTGAAGGGCATTTCGACCGAAGCTTTTTTCCTGGGATTGCACTCATCTACGATCTTCCAACTACCCTTAATCCAATGATGTCCTTTTTGTGGGTGGTTGCTGTTACCGGGTTGATAATTGTTTGTGTTTATCAGCTTCCACAAAGTCCTGTCCAATATGCCAACACCGCCTGCGTTTACCTGTGTTTGTAGAATGGTGCGAACAAAGAACTTGAACAATGAACCTGAAAACAACATGCCATCACTGCAGCTACATAGCATCGGTAGCTTGAAGTCAGACAACTTGCCACGCGCTGGCTGCGCCTTCTCACGCGGACCTGAAGGGAGCCATGACATCGTCACATAGACGCTAACCGGAGCACTGACATGAAGGACCTTCTTTGCATCTAAGAGGCAATGGAGACGTTCTTGAGCAACAAGTTCTGCGTACTCATCGAAGATTGCGTCTGCGGCCTTGTCCATGCGCTTCAATCTCCGAGTCCGGGATTTGATGGCATTGACATGGACATTGGTCCAATACACGTCTTCGTAGCGACGTCGCCGCTGACGCTTGGTAATGCCCGGCCTCGAATGCGGAATTTTATCGACCACGTCGTATTTTGCACTTGCATGTGGCAATGTTTCTTTGTTCCATACATCACTGCAAAAAAGATACTCCCGCAATCTGCTGTATACGGCTCCTTGCTGTGACCTCATGAAGACTGGCAAGCAGAAGCAGCTAAACTGTTGTTCCAAGCCTGGATGGCACTGTTTGAAGCTAAGTGGCAGGAGGGCATCCATGGCAAAGCACCTGCGTCGCAGACAATGTGTAGCAAACAAAGGTGAGCCACAAGGACAAGTCATGCATCCATCATATTGAAGTTATACTTGCTGCCAAGCTTCTTATCCGACTCATCGCAGCCTGTCCTGACACACTGGCGGATTGAATACTACTTGCTTCTTTGGTGTTTTTTAGTAGACAGAAGCTCTTGTGTTCTACTCAAGTTTTGCAAGCACCGTGTAAATTAGTTGGACCAAGGGACTTAGGGAGGCTGCTGTCATCCGCCTTCTTGCCAGGGCCCCTGGGTGGAGGACAGTTTGCTTGCCAATGGACCAGCATGAACCGCTGGAATTTCTACGTTTTTCCTCTCTACGTGCAGGCAAAGCGCCATCCATGAAACCTCCTGTAGAAGACAGGTCGCGCCAGGCGACGCCAAGAGTGAGAACAGGACGTTGGCAGCCGGGCCGTCGAACAGAGCCGGGAGGTAATTTTCTGGACGAGGCCATCACCTGCAACAAACAACACAGAATTCGAAGGTAAGGGCCACTCATAGGAAGAAACTTTGTTTACAAGTGTTATACAGGAACAAAATCTGTATGGCACAAAGCTAGGGCCACTGACACCAACGAGTATTCTGCCACAAGCCAGTCGTCGCACTCTTCTCGCAAGCAATCTCGCACTCCCAGCGCTTCCCAATGCAGAAACGCTTCCCTGAAGAAGCGCCACGGGCAGGCAAGCCCCAGGCAAGGCAGACAGAAGTTTGGCAGGCGGAAGGCATATCATATGCGTCCAAGGGACAGCGTCCTTGCTCACGGCATTCATGATCGCACTCGTGCTCCAGACGCTTCCGAATGGATTCCATAAAGTATCTGCCTGGATGGGTCTAGCAGTGCAGCACACACACAGAACAAACACACACAAGCACCGTCAGCTTCGGGCAGCCCATGTTAATCCATGAGGTTCTAAACCAAGGGTCACCAAGACGCATGCTCGTCTTGCTGCCGGCGCAATCGATCAACCACTGCAACCATGAAATATTGGCCTGAGTGCGGCTGCTTGGGGCACTCAGGCAAGGACCATCGCCTATACCGCACATGAAGCAACGTCTAGTCATTTGCCGCTTTGAGACTTTGCTACCCGCTCACGTTTCTTAAGTTAATGACACCAGCCCGTCTCCACGCAATCCACATCTCCTCGCCATACCAGAGGCCCCCACCGTCCTTCACACAGCTTTCAAACTTAAAAGCAATTGTCACCTTGCACCCTATTTTGGCGAACCCGGAACAATGGCTATACAGTTCATGTTTTCAACATCATGAATCATGCCTCAGTAGCTGCCATCAAGAGATGCCATGTGCAAACAACAGGCCTTCAATGTGGCCTCGTTGGTTAAACTTCATGCTTTCGTCAGCACCTGGGCATGCAAGCGGTGGGAGCTGAACGAAAAAGGAACGGCACATCCCAGTCCATGACATAGACAGAATGTATCTTTACTTAGCAGCACCGATGTTTGCGGCCGAGGCACATCGGGATGGCTTACGACACATATGCAGCAACAATGCCGCGCCATGGTAGCACCCCAAGTTGCGCACACCCTCAGCTGCCAATCCGAGAGGATCAAAAGGCATCATGGCAACCCAAGTGTTGGAGGCGAAGTAAGCGAAGTTGCGACAAAACGCTAGAGGCGAAGTTGCTGCGGCGATGCGAGCGACAGCATTGCAGTCTTGCGGCGACATTGGTAGCTTTGTCCTTTTCCCACCTCTTATCTACCGAACTGTCTGTACTTACTACGCACCATGAGTTTTGCAAAGGCAATGGACTGCAGCCCCGCGATCTTGCCTGCAGCAGCTTATCTACCATATCATAGGGCGCTTGGTCACCGCCACCTGCCACCTGCAAAGCCGTTGCTGGCGACGCCATTCGCAACAATATTGCGTTTCCACCGTAAACGATGAGATGCATAGAGAATTGATGAAGCATTGCTTAGTAATTCGAGTCCACGCCCTGCATATCAGAAACCACAGGATTGGTCATTCAAAGAAAACAAATTGCTGACTCAGACTCGGCGCTGCTACTATGCAATTTCAACATGCGCTCTTCATGGCAAGTGTCCTTGTCTTTGGATGCTCAGCAGTGCTGCTCCACTACCACATGAAGTTCCAGGTGAACCCAAGGGTTAACCTGGAGGCTTCATGCTGTGCATTGTTCTGCTATGAGTATTTGCTTGCTCTCTATGGGAGGGATGCCCTTTTGTCTGTGATGCTGTGGCTCCTGACACACTGCTGGGCCTCAAGCTGCAGGACAACTCTGCTTGTGCACGCTTGCACTCAGCAGTGCTGCTCCACTACCACATAAAGTTCCAGGTGAACCCAAGGGTTGACCTGGAGGCTTCATGCTGTGCATTGTTCTGCTATGAGTATTTGCTTGCTCTCTATGGGAGGGATGCCTTTTTGTCTGTGATGCTGTGGCTCCTGACACACTGCTGGGCCTCAAGCTGCAGGACAACTCTGCTTGTGCACGCTTGCACTCAGCAGTGCTGCTCCACTACCACATGAAGTTCCAGGTGAACCCAAGGGTTAACCTGGAGGCTTCATGCTGTGCATTGTTCTGCTATGAGTATTTGCTTGCTCTCTATGGGAGGGATGCCCTTTTGTCTGTGATGCTGTGGCTCCTGACACACTGCTGGGCCTCAAGCTGCAGGACAACTCTGCTTGTGCACGCTTGCACTCAGCAGTGCTGCTCCACTACCACATGAAGTTCCAGGTGAACCAAAGGGTTAACCTGGAGGCTTCATGCTGTGCATTGTTCTGCTATGAGTATTTGCTTGCTCTCTATGGGAGGGATGCCTTTTTGTCTGTGATGCTGTGGCTCCTGACACACTGCTGGGCCTCAAGCTGCAGGACAACTCTGCTTGTGCACGCTTGCACTCAGCAGTGCTGCTCCACTACCACATGAAGTTCCAGGTGAACCAAAGGGTTAACCTGGAGGCTTCATGCTGTGCATTGTTCTGCTATGAGTATTTGCGTGCTCTCTATGGGAGGGATGCCTTTTGTCTGTGATGCTTTAGCTCCTGACACAATGCTGGGCCTCAAGCTGCAGGACAGCTGTGCTTTTGCACGTTGACATGCAGGAGTGTTGCTTTTGCAAGGGTTAACCTGGAGGTTCTTTGCCGTATACACATTGTTACGCTGTTATTTTACTTCGTTGTGCTGTTGTTGTTTTTTACGAACCATATTACCTAGCATTTCTTCTCACACTTGGTCGGCAACATATTAACTGATTCGCAACATTGATTCATATCTATCAATCTATCTACCTATCCATCCATCTATCTATCTATCTATCCATCCATCCATCTATCTATATGAGCTTTTTCTTTATGCAATTCCCTTGCCTAGTAAACTCCCAAAGCACGCCATTCACCAGAACCCCATGTAACCATCAATTGTTCATTGTGGTGAGCCAGCAATTAGCTGCGTCCGACGCCCGACTCGCCATTTAGAAGACAAATCATGTTAACTTGTTAACAAACCCGTGTTAGCATATTCGCGCACGAATATGGTAACACACTACTTAATGTTTTCTTCAACATTCCATTTTGGGCTGCCCTGAATATTTCAAGCAGCCGAGGCGCCGAACAAGATGATGGAACAAGAGTTCGGTTGCTTCGGATCTCATTGAAATCCTGCATGGAGGGCGAAGTGAAAGTCAACTGGAAATCAAATCATTGCAGGCTTGATCTAACCAAAGACTGGAAGAGGAAATCACACATGGGAGGTGAAACTGGCAAAACGTGAGAATGTCCATGCGAATCAACTAGCAATAATTTGAAAATCTTCGTGCACGTGTTGCACCCAAGAAAGTGATGGTACAACCCAATGGCAAACATTAGCTCGCAACAAGAACCTACAAGAAACGCAAAAATCCATCAAGAGAAATTGATTGACAAGCATCAGCCATCAGGTGTGCAACTCTGAGCTTAGTTTGTCGCTTAGTCCGGTTCAAAGGGGGAACTGTGAGTTTGCTTCTACGCCATAATGACAACACATTCGGTTGCATGAAACATAGCAGCATAGCATATGAATACGAGCTGACTGCCGATCAGGAACCCTGTAGTCAGAGGCCAGCGAAGCCAGCGAAGCCAGCGAAGCCAGCGAAGCCACAGGTGTCTCACAAGCACTGTCTGGCACCGCCTGCCGGAAGAATGCAGACCCCAAACAGTGCGTAGTTACGATTCGAAAGGGGAAGGTGGAAAGGGTCTTTAAAAAAATTGGCCACAAGCTAGCAGGACAAGAGCGACCCTAGTAGTGAAAGCATTGTGTTGCAAGTTACCTTTGTGAAGATCTCCATACAAGATCGTGCGCAAGATCTCCTTGACAGGTTCTCTGTAGAAGCTGCTGTGCAAGATCTCCGCGAAGGTCGACTGTACAAGGTGTCTACAGGAGATCTCCACGGAAAAATCTTTGTAAGGGATCTCAAAATAAGATCGCTGATCAAGCTAGCTATCAACGATCTCCGAGCAAGACTTTACTTTCCTCACCGAGCCTCTGTACAAGAACTCTATAAGAGATTTCATGGTAAGATCTCTGGAAGATGCCTCTTGGCGATCTCTGCGCAAGGTGTCTCTAAGAGCCCTCTATACAAGATCTCTACAGGATGTCTCCGTGGCAAGATCTCTTCGCAAGCTCCTAGAAATTGACAGGGAAGATGCCGGCCGTAAGAACCCCAGGTGTGGCACACTGTTTGGGGAACGATGTGAGCGGCGCCTTCAACCGGCTCTCTGGGATCCACGACTCACAGTCTGGTTGACGGTGAACACCTCCAAGCATGGGCCGGCAGATCACCGAAAAATCTTGAGGATTCAGTCAACCTCCTAAAAGCTGACAATCCCAACTAGATCCAAATAGTAGATGATTATTACCCTCTACTATGGGTTGTTGGTGAATACTTCGTCATTTAAAAACTTTTTGGTTTGGGGGGGGCACCTTTGAGCCTTGCAGAGGAAGGGCAACTACTCGGGTCTTAAACCTTATCAATTCCATGCTATTCGCCAACAGAAACCAAGTGTCAAAAAAATATATGTTACCTATTAGGACTCCCACTCATTAGACAATGATCCCCGAATACTTGAGTAACAAACCCCGTCTTGTTGGCCGCATTAAAACTATATGCCCCATCTATATCCATCAGTACCCATCAACTCAATCCATTCGAAACAGTCAAGGAACAGGGTGCACAACTTAAAGTGCAACCTAGGCGCTTCGGGAAAGTAGATATTTTCCATCTAACGCAATCCCATAGACAAAAAGGCGATGTGTGCTGCCATTGCTGTCCTCATAATCCACCGCAGCACCGAGCCCATATTTGACAGGCATGGCTAACAAGTAGCGCAGCGTGACCGAGCTTGAAACTGAAAGGGCTGTGCAACAGTCACAACCCAATAGACTGGCTAAGACAAAAATTTGTCTAATCCCTATTCTGTAGAAATCTGACTATTAGGTAGACTTTTTTTTTCTAAGATAACTTTTTTTTGTCCAAGACAAATTTTGAAAATTTGTCTTAGACAAAAAATATTTGTCTTAGACAGTTTTTTTTGTCTTAGCCAAATTGAAACTACATCAGTTTTTTCAAACTGCCTCAAAACTGCCTCAAAACTGCCTCAAAACTGCCTCCAAAACTGCCTCCAAACTACCTTATCATTTTTCTATCATTTGGTGGAGGGTGTGCAAAAAGTATCAAAGAGTAAGAGAAATAGTGAGGCAGTTTCCCCAAAAATCACCAAAAAAGTGAGGAAGTTTCCCTTTAAAACATGAGGTAGTTTGAAGGCAGTTTCACAAAACACACGAGGAAATTTCAAGGAAATTTCCTCGAAACTTCCTCACGGAGGATTGGCAAAAAATCTGCCTTAGACAACTTTATTTGTCTAAGACTGGTGTCTTAGACAAATTTGTCGAGCAAAAATTTGTCTAAGACAAATTTTTAAAATTTGTCTATTAGACAAATTTAAAAATCTGAGACTATTAGACAAATTATTGGGAACAATTCAAGATGCAGAGACGCTGCCACAGTCTTAAAGGCACGAGGGCCAGTCTTAAGGCACGAGGGCTGGTCTTAAGCCACGAGGGCCGGTCTTGAGGCACGAGGGCCAGTCTTAAGGCACGAGGGCCAGTCTTAAGGCACGAGGGCCAGTCTTAAGGCACGAGGGCCAGTCTTGAGGCACGAGGGCCCGTCTTAAGGCACGAGGGCCAGTCTTAAGGCACGAGGGCCAGTCTTAAGGCACGAGGGCCAGTCTTAAGGCACGAGGGCCAGTCTTAAGGCACGAGGGCCAGTCTCAAGGCACGAGGGCCAGTCTTGAGGCACGAGGGCCAGTCTTAAGGCACGAGGCCAGTCTTAAGGCACGAGGGCCAGTCTTTAAGGCACGAGGGCCAGTCTTAAGGCACGAGGGCCAGTCTTGAGGCACGAGGGCCAGTCTTGAAGCACGAGGGCCAGTCTTAAGGCACGAGGGCCAGTCTTGAGGCACGAGGGCCAGTCTTGAGGCACGAGGGCCAGTCTTGAGGCACGAGGGCCAGTCTTAAGGCACGAGGGCCAGTCTTAAGGCACGAGGGCCAGTCTTAAGGCACGAGGGCCAGTCTTAAGGCACGAGGGCCAGTCTTAAGGCACGAGGGCCAGTCTTGAGGCACGAGGGCCAGTCTTGAGGCACGAGGGCCAGTTTTGAGGCACGAGGGCCAGTCGGACAAGGTCAGGGGTCAGAAAAACCAGGGGTCAAAAAAACAGGTGCCCAGGGGTCAAAAAAACAGGCAGGGGTCAAAAAAACAGGGTCAGGGGTCAAAAAAACATTGGGCCCGCCTTAAGGCACGAGAAAAATCAAAAAAATCAAAAAAAAATGAAAGTCCCAAAAAGAAAGAAATGGAATTCAAAAAATTCAAAAAATTCAAAAAAAAATATGTATTCATTTTTTTTGGCTGAATTTTTTGAATTCCATTTCTTTCTTTTTGGGACTTTCATTTTTTTTTGAATTTTTTGAATTCAAAAAATTCAAAAAAAATATGTATTCACTTTTTTTTTTGAATTTGTTGAATTTTTTGAATTCAAAAAATTCAAAAAGTTCAAAAAAAATTATGTATTCACTTTTTTTTTTGAATTTTTTGAATTCAAAAAATTCAAAAAAATCAAAAAAAATTATGTATTCACTTTTTTTTTTGATTTTTTTGAATTTTTTGAATTCAAAAAATTCAAAAAAATTATGTATTCACTTTTTTTTTGATTTTTTTGAATTCAAAAAATTCAAAAAATTCAAAAAAAAATGAAAGTCCCAAAAAGAAAGAAATGGAATTCAAAAAATTCAAAAAATTCAAAAAAAATATGTATTCATTTTTTTTGAATTTTTTGAATTTTTTGAATTCCATTTCTTTCTTTTTGGTATATAGATTAACTAGTAGGGATTCTCCAGAAAGAGGTATAATTTCAATAAAATCCTTTCGACATGCAAACGTTCAAATAGTACATAAAGGTCCATCGTACATATATATATATATATATAAATATATACATATATATATATACATATATATATACATATATATATACATATATGTATGTATATATATGTATATATTTATATATTTGTTGTCTTTGAATATATATATATTTATATACATATATATATAATTTGTATATGTATCTCAACATGTTTTTAGAGATATGTACCGGAATTTAGGATTGGCGCCACGGTGAACTTAATTACATAGACCCAGGATTATTTGGAATTTGACATGTGGTCCATGATTTCGCCGTCTGGAAGCATTGAAATGCTCAGTCCGCCCAATGTAGTGGGTTTTTACCCAATGTAGTACCATGTAGTGCCATGTTACCCTTGCATCGTGACTGGCATAGAAAGTATGCTCCATGGCCAAAAGAAACTCTCGACAGTTACCTTACGCTCTTGCATCAGTTAGAACTTGGCAGAAAGTACAAAAAGGAAGTCTTGCATGCCGCAGCTCGTGTCCTCGGAATGTCAACCGGCAATTCGGAGGAGCACCTGGAATGTTGGGAGCAGATGGGTGTGGTCCGCTTCTTGCCGGATGATTTTTTCGAGCTGAACTCTGAGCATGCTGTCTTTCAGCCTTCGACGCCTCCCAGAAAACCCATACCCGTAGCTGGTCGTGATCAGTTCATCATGTCTTCACGTTGAAGATTGCAGATTTTGACATGCGCTTGGGTACATGTTTATAGATGACTTTGTTCATCAGTTTCCTGAATGATTGTTTGGGTCACATCACTTCTCTTTCAGGTGCTCGACAGTCCCGAAGTGCAGCAGATGATGCGTGCTCCGATAGTGTTGGATGACGAGGAGGATGAGGAACCGTTGCATGCCGGTCCCCCGTCTCCATCTTTGAGTGTCCGTGATGCATGGTCACCGATTCGTGGCAGTGAAAGTCCACCGCACCTGCAATGGAAACATTATGTGGCAGATCATTTGCAGAAATCAGACTTGGTGCCTCGTTTGTCTTCAGAAAAATCATACAGTTTTTTTGTTGGGTCGACACGTCTGTGATTTGAAATTGTTTCTGGCAGTCGTGCTAAGAAACGATATTACCCCATGAATGCGAGCCATCCAGAGGTTGCGCATATGCTACATGGAGAAGAACAATGGTTAGAAGAGTTGGTATCGCGATCCGAACCTTTCAGAAGGAGTTTGTCTACCCATGATCCCGACGTAGCCCGGCACCTGCGTGGAGAAGAGGAATGGTTGGAAGATTTACTGTCGCGGTCGGAACCTCTGATAGCAAGTCCAAAGAGCAGAGATGTGGCAGCGGCTTCTTCTTCTCAGTGTCACATCGTCTCAGTGGCTTGACTAGCAAACCAACTCAAAGCTTCAAGTTCGGAGCATGTCCGCAGCACGGAACAGCCCTGAGACCGCATATCTGGGGTCCTGGCAGCGTCAAAGCAGGACAAGCTGCCTTGGTCTGCAGCCGGTTCTGGAAACGAGATGAACGAGATAGACCCGGTTGTTGGTTCTATCGCAAGGTCAGTGCCCAGGAAGCTTCCACTTGGCCTCGCTTCAATCGCACTCAGTTTCATTCTTTGAAGAACCGCTTTCTGCGGGCAGGGTTGGATGACTGAAACGCTCAGATGTCAAAAAGCAGCTGCGGACTGTTGAACCCATCAGTTATACGTTCATTGACGTAGAAGAAAAGCAACATGTATCCGTACTTCAATTAGAAAGGATTTGACAGTAAGGACATCTTCGCTGCGTCTCAGCCATGCATTCTTGCGTCGAATTTCATAGCTATTAATATCTCTTATATAAGGTATCCAGGTGGGATCCAGGTCCTCTGGCAGGTGGAGCCTTCGCATTAGGAAGATACCTCTGATTATATTTATATATATATGTCTCTCTTCTTAAAATCATATGGTATTATCTCCTCAGGAAAACATCCTGTTGTTGCATGCATAGACAAACATGTTGGCCAGACTTTGTTGCTCAAAGTCTCACCGCAAAATGAAGCGGCCCGCGAGGGCACAAGGTCGAGCGACGCACCGTTGCTCGGTCTGTGGCTCCACTACGCATAGGCTGGAGACGTGTGAAGAACCTGGTGCGCAAAAAATCAGAGAACTCCAGAAGAAGATCCGAGTCTTGACAGCTGGGCGTCCTAAGAACAAAATTCTTCGTCAAGAGCACAAGACCCGCAAGAGTGACAAAGTAGATGGCAAATATGCATCTAAGGCCATGAAAGCTTACACAGGGAATAACGGACCTCGAAAACCAAGTCCGGCGGAAGCTCGGAGAACCTTGCATGGTCGAGTGAAACAGAGCAGTCGCATGAGTGACCGTGATGCTGTCGCTTGGCTGCTGGAAAATGAATGGATTAAAAAACCCAAGACTTGTCCGGAATGCGGAGCGAAGCATCTCTCTGACCTGGTGTGGCCCGCGGATCGCACATGTCACTGGCGATGTTGCTCTTGTGAGAACAGATGCCTTCTGTTCGGAAATTCCATCTTCAATGGTTTGCGCTGTGGACCGGCAGGTTTGGTGGATCTGTTGAATAGCTACTGTTCGTTGGATGCGAACAAGTGTCCGAATGTGGTGGACATGATTCAAGACAGTGGCTTTGGCAGAAGCACAGTGGAACATTTCTTGTCTGCTCTGAGAGCTCTCGAAGCTCTAGCTGGTTCAGAATTACAAGCAACTATGCAGTTGAGCGGAAACATCGAAGTCGATGGCACGTTCCTCTCCTCCTTTCCCATCTCAGCCAACAACTCTCACTACTATGATCAGATCTGGAAGATTAGAGAAAAGGCCCGGACCCAGAAGAAGACGATTCCAGACAAGTTTCTTGTCGAAAGGAATTTAAAGTTTTGTTTGCTTTCAAATACACACCACCAAAAAAAAACATAGCAGATTGCGATGCTGCAGGTTCGTTGCCCATGTCATGGTTCTCGGTGCTCTTCGCCGAGGAGGAACTCATCTATTAGCTGCGACCCGTCCGCGAGTCACACCCAAGGGTGAGTATCTTAGCCGCATTGATCCTTCTGCCTGGAAAAAAGAACCATGCTATTGGAATATGTTACATTTTAGTCTTATTGAAATGTCCTACGTGAAAAACAAAAGTCCTATCATGATCTCCCAAAATGATTAAGTCAAAGACTATATAAAATACTTGATCTGAACGCGTCGTCCAAATCGTGCCCAGGCGTCCCCCGACCGAGTCCATTGCGCAAGTTGAAGAATCTGGCTTATTGGATCATATACCAAAGAGGACTGAGTGCTGCTCCCAAATTTCCACCTCAAATATTGAGACGATAGTACGCATAAACATTATGACATAAGTGTCATGGATGTCATGTGATTGCAAAATGAATGAATCCATCCCTCCGTCGCTCTTACACCTGGTGGGAAGGAAAGGCGTCACCGTCTTCGCTGATGGAAACTTAGCTTGGGCGCACGGTTGCAGGAAAAGAGGCCTTGAATGTGAACAGGTCACCCATCAGGTCAAGCAATTCACCCGTCCTGTGATGAGAAAACCGTCATCTGTACTCAGTTCGGTTGCCGGTACTCAGAGTATTGACAGGGCATGGCTTGCACTCAAAGCTTGGCTACCCCAAAAATTGAAGACATACGAAAAGAGAAATGGCCATCACAAAATTAGTCAAGGTGTGCATTCAATGATCCAGCAATGGATGTGGCGTCAAACAATTTTGCCGTGTTCTCCCAAAGAATTGATGTCATGCCTTGTCGATCTGCTGAAGAAATATCATGACTTTCAATGACGGCTTCATCCACTGAAACAAATAGTTTGACTGCATTGCAAAATGACTAAAAAACATATTTTTCCCCATCTAATTACGAGATGAAGCCGCTTTAACCAATGGCACGGCTGCATGAAAGATCCAAAATGGACTGGAATGCTCTGACCACTGTAAATCAGCAGAAAAACAAATGCTCCGCATTGCTGGTGTGCCGAATTCCTCACGGCCACCTGTGAGCCGTGGACCTAGTTAGTAGTAGTAAGTAGTAAGTAGTAGTAAGTAGTAAGTAGTAGTAAGTAGTAAGTAGTAGTAAGTAGTAAGTAGTAGTCAGTAGTAAGTAGTAGTAAGTAGTAAGTAGTGGCAAGTAGTAAGTAGTAGTAAGTAGTAAGTAGTAGTAAGTAGTAAGTAGTAGTAAGTAGTAATTAGTAGTAAGTATTAAGTAGTAGTAAGTAGTAAGTAGTAATAAGTAGTAAGTAGTAGTAAGTAGTAAGTAGTAGTAAGTAGTAGTAAGTAGTAAGTATGAGTAAGAAGTAAGTAGTAGTAAGTAGTAAGTAGTAGTAAAGAGTAAAAAGTAGTAAGTAGTAAGTAGTAGTAAGTAGTAAGTAGTAGTAAGTAGTAAGTAGTAAGTAGTAAGTAGTAAGTATTAAGTAGTAAGTAGTAAGTAGTAAGTAGTAAGTAGTAATAAGTAGTAAGTCGTAATAAGTAGTTCGTAGTAGTTAGTCGTAGTTAGTAGTAGTTAGTAGTAGTTAGTAGTAGTTAGTAGTAGTAAGTAGTTAGTAGTAGTTAGTAGTAGTTAGTAGTAGTTAGTAGTAGTTAGTAGTAGTTAGTAGTAGTTAGTAGTAGTTGGTAGTAGTTGGTAGTAGTTGTTAGTAGTTGGTAGTAGTTAGTAGTAGTTAGTAGTAGTTAGTAGTAGTTAGTAGTAGTTAGTAGTAGTTAGTAGTAGTTAGTAGTAGTTAGTAGTAGTTAGTAGTAGTTAGTAGTAGTAGTAGTAGTAGTTAGTAGTAGTTAGTAGTAGTTAGTAGTAGTTAGTAGTAGTTAGTAGTAGTTAGTAGTAGTTAGTAGTAGTTAGTAGTAGTTAGTAGTAGTTAGTAGTAGTTAGTAGTAGTTAGTAGTAGTTAGTAGTAGTTAGTAGTAGTTAGTAGTAGTTCGTAGTAGTTAGTAGTAGTTAGTAGTAGTTAGTAGTAGTTAGTAGTAGTTAGTAGTAGTTAGTAGTAGTTAGCAGTAGTTAGCAGTAGTTAGTAGTAGTTAGTTAGTAGTAGTTAGCAGTAGTAGTTAGCAGTAGTAGTTAGCAGTAGTAGTTAGTAGTAGTAGTTAGTAGTAGTAGTAATAGTAGTAGTAGTAGTAGTAGTAGTAGTAGTTAGTAGTAGTTAGTAGTAGTTAGTAGTAGTTAGTAGTAGTTAGTAGTAGTTAGTAGTTAGTTAGTAGTTAGTTAGTAGTAGTTAGTAGTAGTTAGTAGTAGTTAGTAGTAGTTAGTAGTAGTTAGTAGTAGTTAGTAGTAGTTAGTAGTAGTTAGTAGTAGTTAGTAGTAGTTAGTAGTAGTTAGTAGTAGTTAGTAGTAGTTAGTAGTCGTTAGTAGTCGTTAGTAGTAGTTAGTAGTCGTAGTAGTCGTAGTAGTGGTAGTAGTGGTAGTAGTGGTAGTAGTGGTAGTAGTGGTAGTAGTGGTAGTAGTGGTAGTAGTGGTAGTAGTGGTAGTAGTGGTAGTAGTGGTAGTAGTGGTAGTAGTGGTAGTAGTGGTAGTAGTGGTATTAGTGGTAGTAGTGGTAGTAGTGGTAGTAGTGGTAGTAGTGGTAGTAGTGGTAGTAGTGGTAGTAGTGGTAGTAGTGGTAGTAGTGGTAGTGGTAGTGGTAGTGGTAGTGGTAGTGGGAGTGGGAGTGGTAGTGGTAGTGGTAGTGGTGGTGGTGGTGGTGGTGGTGGTGGTAGTAGTTGTTGTTGTTGTTGTTGTTGTTGTTCTTGTTCTTGTTCTTGTTCTTGTTATTGTACGTGTTGTTCTTGTTCTTGTTGTTCTTGTTCTTGGTGTTCTTCTTGTTCTTGTTGTTTTTTTTGTTCTTGTTGTTATTGTTGTTATTGTTGTTCTTTTTGTTCTTGTTGTTTGTTGTTTGTTGTTTGTTGTTTGTTGTTTGTTGTTTGTTGTTGTTGCTGCTGCTGCTGCTGCTGGTGTTGTTGTTGTTGTTGCTGTTGCTGTTGCTGTTGTTGTTGTTGTTGGTTGTTGTCGTTGTCGTTGTCGTTGTTGTTGTCGTTGTCGTTGTCGTTGTCGTTGTCGTTGTTGTTGTTGCTGTTGTTGTTGTTGGTTGTTGGTTGTTGGTTGTTGGTGTTGTTGGTGTTGTTGGTGTTGTTGGTGTTGTTGGTGTTGTTGGTGTTGTTGGTGTTGTTGTTGTTGTCGTTGTTGTCGTTGTTGTCGTTGTTGTTGGTTGTTCTTGCCAACGGCGCCATTTACGACTCGATGGCAAAATGCAAATTTCATGTTCTTGTGATGAAGATGCTACGCCGCATGTCGGTTGGGTGGGGGTGGGGGGCACTGATAACGTTCCTGTTGATGCTACACAACTCACAGCTCTACGCAGCAACCGCAGGGGACAAGCTACGCAGCATGTGATGAAGATGCTACGCCACATGTGGGTTTGGTGGGGATGGGGTGGGGCTCTGATAACGTTCCTGTTGATGCTACGCAACTCACAGCTCTACGCAGCAACCGCAGGGGACAAGCTACGCAGCATGTGATGAAGATGCTACGCCGCATGTGGGTTGGGTGGGGATGGGGTGGGGCTCTGATAACGTTCCTGTTGATGCTACGCAACTCACAGCTCTACGCAGCAACCGCAGGGGACAAGCTACGCAGCATGTGATGAAGATGCTACGCCACATGTGGGTTGGGTGGGGATGGGGTGGGGCTCTGATAACGTTCCTGTTGATGCTACGCAACTCACAGCTCTACGCAGCAACCGCAGGGGACAAGCTACGCAGCATGTGATGAAGATGCTACGCCACATGTGGGTTGGGTGGGGATGGGGTGGGGCTCTGATAACGTTCCTGTTGATGCTACACAACTCACAGCTCTACGCAGCAACCGCAGGGGACAAGGTACGCAACATGTGATGAAGATGCTACGCCACATGTGGGTTGGGTGGGGATGGGGTGGGGCACTGATAACGTTCCTGTTGATGTTACACAACTCACAGCTCTACGCAGCAACCACAGGGGACAAGGTACGCAACATGTGATGAAGATGCTACGCCACATGTGGGTTGGGTGGGGATGGGGTGGGGCACTGATAACGTTCCTGTTGATGCTGCGCAATTCAGCTGTTGGATGGCTTGTGGAAGATTCTCAATTTTTTTTCCAATTTGCGAACTCGCGGGAAGTTAGATCGCCGTGTCGACCAGCGCTTGCTGAACCAGATTAAAGCCTTCATGTACAGACACAACTCAGGTCATAACCTGTGGAAGGAACTGAGAAAGCTGGCCAAGAAGAGTCGACGCTGAACAACTTGCAAGGGTGAGTTGAAAAATGAGTTATGCTGAATGACTGGTGGAACCGATGTGACTGAATCTGGCCAACAGAAGAAAAAACAATTACTTTACTTCGTGTGATCCCCACCATGACATTTATACATTTTCTTACTGGCAAATCTTCTGGCATTTTATCTGACATATCTTCTGACATTCTATTTGGCATTCTATCTGGCATATCTTCTGGCATATGATCTGGCATATCTTCTGGCATATCTTCTGGCATTCTATCTGACAAATCTTCTGGCATTCTATCTGGCATATCTTCTGGCATTTTATCTGACATATCTTCTGGCATTCAATCTGGCATTCTATCTGGCATATCTTCTGGCATATATTCTGACATATCTTCTGGCATTCTATCTGGCATATCTTCTGGTATATCTTCTGGCATATCTTCTGGCATTCTATCTGGCATATCTTTTGGCATATCTTCTGGCATATTATCTGGCAAATCTTCTGGGATTCTATCTGGCATATCTTCTGGCATATGTTCTGGCATATCTTCTGGCATTCTATCTGGCATATCTTCTGGCATATTATCTGGCAAATCTTCTGGGATTCTATCTGGCATATCTTGTGTCATTCTATCTGACATTTTATCTGGCATACCTTCTGGCATTCTATCTGGCATATCTCATGGCATTTTATCTTCTGCCATTCTATTTGGCATTCTATCCGGCAAATCTTCTGGCATTCTTTCTTTGTAACTTTCTTCTGCACATTCTTTGTCCCATATCTTCCTACATGAGGTCCGGCAGGGAACACTTGGCATGGATACTCGCGGTTGAGGTCCGGCAGGGAACACTTGGCATGGATACTCGCGGTTGAGGTCCGGCAGGGAACACTTGGCATGGATAGGTCCGGCAGGGAACACTGGGCGTGGATGGCCGTGGTTGAGGTCCGGCAGGGAACACTGGGCGTGGATGGCCGTGGTTGAGGTCCGGCAGGGAACACTGGGCGTGGATGGTCGTGGTTGAGGTCCGGCAGCGAACACTGTGGATCGCGAGTCGCAGTTGAGCAGGAGGACGAGGAGGACAACGAGAGGAGGAGGACGACGAGAGGAGGAGGAGAGGAGGAGAGGAGGCAGGCAGGAGGAGGAGGAGGCAACTTAGATAAAATCTAACAACCCTCACCTGGCAGGTGGGGAAAAATTCTTCTCAGACGTGTTGAAAATCGATGAACGCTCCACACGAAACGCACTTTTGGTAGCTGGCCCCAGTGGAAATACAACTTGACGTTTTTATTACGTTTTTACAAAACCTTGCAAATACCATGATTTTGTGAACGAAGCATCATGAAAAATCCATGAATTACCCCGGGTCGCTAACCGCGCTGTAGCCTTGTTTTTTGTTGGTTGTTTGTTTGTTGTTTGTTGTTTGTTGTTTGTTGTTTGTTGTTGTTGTTGTTGTCGTTGTCGTTGTCGTTGTCGTTGTCGTTGTCGTTGTCGTTGTCGTTGTCGTTGTTGTTGTTGTTGTTGTTGTTGTTGTTGTTGTTGTTGTTGTTGTTCTTGGTCTTCTTCTTGTTGTTGTTGATGATGTTGACGTTGTTGTTGATGTTGCTGATGTTGTTGATGTTGTTGTTGTTGTTGTTGAGCTTGTTGAGCTTGTTGAGCTTGTTGAGCTTGTTGAGCTTGTTGAGCTTGTTGAGCTTGTTGAGCTTGTTGAGCTTGTTGAGCTTGTTGAGCGTTGAGCTTGTTGAGCTTGTTGAGGTTGTTGAGGTTGTTGAGGTTGAGTGTT
>CAMXCT020004876.1:11926-26970 GCA_947184155.2 Cladocopium goreaui | reverse complement strand
CGACATGGTGCGCCTTCTCTGCATTGATCTGCATTAGTCTGCACTTATCGGCATTAGTCTGCACTTATTGGCATGTCTGCACTTATCAGCATTAGTCTGCACTTATCGGCAAATAGCCTGCACTTATCGGCAAATAGTCTGCACTTATCGGCAAATAGTCTGCACTTATCCCGCAAGAGATGTTGCACTTAGCCTGTATTACTTGGCATAAATCCCCACTAGTCAAAGGCTTCTTTGGGAGACATGTTGGCCCATTTTCCTTCAACAAACGGGTATCTTACAAGGCTAGATTTGGGGCATGTTTCTGGGGTACCTATTTTGGAGGCTCTCCCCAGTCAGGCTTGGGACATCACTAAACATTTTATGAAGAGCTCTAATGACCCCTTGGCTCAGGTCATTGGGGTGCCTCTGTCCGACATGGTGCGCCTTCTCTGCATTGATCGGCATTAGTCTGCACTTATCGGCATTAGTCTGCACTTATCGGCATTGGTCTGCACTTATCGGCATTAGTCTGCACTTATCGGCAAATAGTCTGCACTTATCCCGCAAGAGATGTTGCACTTAGCCTGCATTACTTGGCATAAATCCACACTAGTCAAAGGCTTCTTTGGGAGACATGTTGGCCCATTTTCCTTCAACAAACGGGTATCTTACAAGGCTAGATTTGGGGCATGTTTCTGGGGTACCTATTTTGGAGGCTCTCCCCAGTCAGGCTTGGGACATCACTAAACATTTTATGAAGAGCTCTAATGACCCCTTGGCTCAGGTCATTGGGGTGCCTCTGTCCGACATGGTGCGCCTTCTCTGCATTGATCTGCATTAGTCTGCACTTATCGGCATTAGTCTGCACTTATCGGCATTAGTCTGCACTTATTGGCATTAGTCTGCACTTATCAGCATTAGTCTGCACTTATCGGCATTAGTCTGCACTTATCGGCAAATAGTCTGCACTTACCGGCATTAGTCTGCACTTATCGGCATTAGTCTGCACTTATCGGCATTAGTCCGCACTTATCGGCATTAGTCTGCACTTATCGGCATTAGTCTGCACTTATCGGCATTAGTCTGCACTTATCGGCATTAGTCTGCACTTATCGGCATTAGTCTGCACTTATCGGCAAATAGCCTGCACTTACCCCGTAAGAGATTTTGCACTTAGCCTGCATTACTTGGCATAAATCCACATTAGTCAAGGGCTTCTTTTGGAGACACCCATTTTGGAGGCTCTCCCCAGTCAGGCTTGGCACATCCCTCCACATTTTATGAAGAACTCTAATGACCCCTTGGCTCAGGTCATTGGGGCGCCTTTGTCCGACATGGTGCGCCTTCTCTGCATTGATCTGCATTAGTCTGCACTTATCGGCTGCACGCTTCTTGAAGCTCTTGAAGCTCTTGCTGCCAAGCGCCATCAGCGCCGGCATGGGCGAAAGGGACGGCGCAGAATGGCGACAGTTGAGCTTCATCCAACAGACGGCAGAGCACACGCCGGACACGGCGATTACGATTGATGCCTGCGTATGGACAGACTTTGATAGGCACGTGCAGGTTGACAGCAAGAGCGCTTTAAATTCTAGTGCAGTTTCTTCTCATCTGCAGTCGGGTCACGGGTTATCTTTCAATTTGGTTCATCTTTCGAGTAGTTATATAATCACCAAACTTCAATATCTTCCATCGCAGTGTTTGTTTGAAATCTGCAAACTTTCTTCCCTTGTGCCCAGGACGGTCGCCGTAGCCTCGCATTATGATATTCTGGAGCTGCCCGGCGACGAAAAAGACGGGTCGTGTAGCTTCTGCTTAGCAGCGTGTATTTTGTTTCATGCGCTTCATCCTGTACTTGCTAGAATCATTGGAAAGATTTCTTTCTGAAAGTTGGCTTGCTGCCTGCGGAATTAGACATAACATGAGATGAGTAATTGTCTCTGCCCGCTGCAGCCCTTTCAAGCATCTGTTTGCTTCCTTGCAATTCGCTCCGCTATCGCTTTGATAGCACAGGCCGGCGGAGGGAAGAGTGGCGAGTGAGGTAAGGGGCATTACATATTTGCTTGCCAGGTCAGATCATTGCAATGGCACCGTCTGCGTCAGCGTCTTGTGCACCGGCTGCGGCAGAGGCGAAGGAACATGTTATCTTGCATATACGCATGGGCTTTCGTGACCTTGCCAGGCCCCGAAGACCATGAGCGTGGTCAAGGTCGCTGGCGACGGCGACTGTCTGTTTCACTCCCTGGCGTTCTTCGATGCCTCCGACGGCGGCGCGCTGCGCATCGACGTCGCGGACTTCATGGAGGCGCGTGCCGCGGAACAGAATGGTTTTGAGGATGCCTGGTTCCGCGAGGCCAGCAAATTGAGGGCCAGCAAGTGGGGTGGTCACACTGCCATCATCGCGTATAGCCTCATGAAGAACACCAGGGTTATCGTCCACACCCACCGTGCAGAAGCAAGGCATGTGATCGTGGAGGAGGTGAGCCACGGATCCATCTTTGGCTATGCCGCTATGCCCGTGCAGCACATCCTCTACAACGGGACGGACCATTATGATGCCTTCATCGAGATTGCCGATTTCACAGGCATGGTGCCGGCGTGGCCGCAGCCGCCGCCTCCAATGTATTTCTCATCAGCTGGCGACGAATTCCCACCTTTGTCTGCAGGTGCCCAATCCTCGGGCGCATCTGGGAAGAATGGCTTCAATGCCCCGCGGCCACCAAAGAAGGGCAAAAGCAGGGGCAAAGCGAACGGCAACAAAGGCAGCGCAGAAGCTGAGGCCAGCATGTCCGCCACGCCTGTGGCCACGCAGCACGACCACGAGGACGAGGAGGACGATGAGAACCAGCCGGGCTTCATGGACGCGCTCCTAAATATTCCTGTGGCAGAATCTTCGCTGCATCCGCACAGGCAAGTTGAGGACCTCATCAAGGACGGGTGTCGGATGGTGTCGGGGGGTAATCTGAGGAATGCTAATTTGCCCGCCAGGTGTTTCAAGCGTGTGGTTTCGGTTATAAGCTGCAAACAAGGTTCGTGTCTTACATCAAGAATCCCGACAATCTGACAGGACCTAGCCGAGAGACGACTGCGCGAGCATCCAACTATTCCGCCGGATGAGCCCTTGACCTCAGCCGATGCTGGTAGGCTGTGGCCCAATGTCTTTTGCGCCTTCAAGGATTGCCGGTGGGCAGAGCGACTTGGGACGGAGGAGCAGCTCAAACAACACCTGGAGGAGGAGCACGAAACGGATCTGAAAACCATTACCCGGCATATGCTGCGCGGCATGGCCCCTGATGCCATGTACAGCGCCTACAACCAGGCCATAGCTGAAAGATGCCGCAGTCAAGCGCCCATTGCAGGCGCCTCCCTGGACCGCACCGCGCTGTACAGCTTCGCAGATGCCAGCAGAGGCAACAAGGTCGAGGCGCTGATCTGCTGGTGCTGCGGTTGCATTCATCCGCGGGTGGAGGACGTCGAGGACAAGGGCCCCATCAAGTGGCACCAGCCTTTGCAGCGCAGCGACTCCACCGGCGAGCTCCGGTTCCTGAACCAGCCATTGCAGAGCGTGAAGGAGCTTCTTGGCCTGAAGCCCTACCTCACCAAGTACAACGCAGTGGAGCCCCATCAGCAGGTCAAGCTCACGGACCACGAAAATTTTGAGGACTGGCGCGTGACATTGCCTGAACTGGACGATGGCGTGCTCCTTTGCTGCCCGGAGGACTTGCTACCACCTTTTGGGACAGCGAAATGTTCATGTTCCTCTTTTATTGGCTGTTCATATATTTAGTTCTAGCGCTATATGGTCTTACATGCGCAACCCTCGTTCCCCTCATGCGTCCCTTGCAGGATTGTTGGTGCAGTGAGCCGCATGAGGACCCCAGGGGCCTATGCGAACACTGCTGGCTCCCCATCTGCACAGGCTGTTTCGACCACCTGTCAGAGGCAAAGCTCCCACCACTGAGCTATGCGAACGACATGTGGACTGGTTACGGTCTGGAAATGATTTACGAGCGGAAGGTCACCGCGATCGAGCTCCTTTGTGCCTCGCCATGTTTGACCAGCATGGTCTTGTTATCCATGGAGAGCAAACATCGTCAAGAGCCTCGCACTGCCGTCTTCGACGAGCAGGCGCACATGGCCCGGCACCGCTTTGGGGCCAGAGGGAATGCGATTACCTTTCCGCTGCCGGTGGAAGCCTTGTTGCAACAGCTGACGGCGCACATCGAAAGGCCGGATGCAGACGAAGCGGTGCCACGCAGTGGGAAACAGCTCTGCGAGGTTTTCCGCGTCATTCTCAAGACTAACAAAACTGGTAAGACAACCGAGGAAGAGGTGAAGCCCTTGATTCACCAGGCGCGGGTGCGAAGACAGGCGCGGGGGGAGTCCAAACACATGTGCAGACCTTTTCTTGGGAAGGGGCTATAGCTAGCAAGCACTTGGTGCCTTAAGCCGTTCTGTCGTGTGCGCAAAAAAAATAGGCATCCTACCATCCCTTCGTGAAAGCATGTGTATATAGGCACACCCATGCATGCACAAGAAAATGCACGCATCATACATGCATACTTACATGCCTCTGACACTTGACGCTGACCTGCCAGGTGGTGGTGGACTTGATCATGGAGATGAAACGTCTGGGCCATCCTTCCTTCATCAACTTGGACAATGCAAAGGTGCAGGAGAAAGCGGTCGAACTGCCCGAAGACGGAGTGCCGCCCGAGGTGCTGCGCATCATTGAGGAGGAGATGGGCAATGACGATGCGCCTATGGACAGCAAGCTCCAGCCCCAGAAGGCGGCCACACCATGCGACGCCCCAGAGCTCGACATCGCAGCAGCCGGCAAGACCTTTGCGGCCCAGCGACCCCGCACCGTCGTAGCTGAAGGACAAGACCAACGGGACGCGCAAGAAGCGGAGAAGCTGGCGTTGGAGAACTTGGTGGCCGACCTCAAGGACGACGGCGTCCGCGCAGGGCTCGAGACGTACGAGGTGCGGGCCGGGAACCAACTGATGGATATGTTCCGGCCGGGCTACTGGGCAATAGCCTACTGCTTCCTCTTCAAGCACGCCACGGCTGGGCCGGACGTGGTCCACACCATCAAGACCGAGCAGGCGGAGATGGAGCCGTCGAGGCGGAAGAAGGGCAACGAGCGCGCGCCAGAGGTCAGCATTCAGGCTTGGGCAGCGAGCATGCAGCGCCAAGCAGCGGCGCAGTTCCGCAGGGACTGGAACTTCAGCCCGACGTTGTGGAACTACCTGTTCCGCACCCGCATCAACCTGGAGCCCAACGCCTACATGTTCATGAAGCTGGACGAGGATGGCGGCGGCCGCCGTATGATGACCATCCCGGAAATTCAGGCGGCCACGCAGGAAGTCTACAGACAGTTGTACCTCGGCATGTACCTGGACACCAGCAACGAGCTGAAGCCCGTCAACGGCGACTTGAACAAGGTGTCCTATGTGCCTGGCCTGTCCGTCGGTGCCCACCACGTCCTCAACAACCTCCAGGCCCGAACCCGCAAAGTACCCGGCACCCACGCGGTACGAAGCACCATGCGGCACCAGACGCACGCCAATCGCATCTGCTACGGAACGCCGCTGTTCATCACTTTCTCCCCCTCTGAGAAGGATTCGGCCCTTGCCATTCGCATGGGGCGGGTCCGGCAAAGCGACCCCGCCATTGCCGGCGACGACAACAAGAGCATGTATTCCAGGGAGAAGCCAGAACTGGACGTGGAATTCTGCCGCCTGTCGCCGGAGCGTTTGGCCGAGGACTTTGGGTTCTAAGGCAGGTTATCTTTACTTTTTTTTTGCCCCTCTGTTTTGCTCAGGTGTTTGCATCTTTTGGTCTGCGAAACCTTTACACCCTGTCCTGCAAGGAGCTACCGGACTACGAAACCAGGCGGGCACTACTGGCGAGGGACCCGCTGGCATGCGTCTACGCCTTCTATGTGTTGGTCGGCTTAGCTTTCCGGCACATCTTCGGCCTCAAGTTCTGCCCCAAGTGTCCGGACTGCGTCTGCTCGAACAATCCCTGCATGGATGCATTTGGCAGCAGCACTACCGCGAGGGGTGGCGTCTTTGGTCGGATCGATGCGGTTTATGCCTCCCTGGAATGTCAACGCTGTGGTGCATATCACCTACATGGGCAATTCTTCCTGGAATGCTTTCACCAGTTCAGATCCTTGAAGGACTTGGTAGAGATGGGCCAAGAGCCGCTCCTGGAGCTCCTGCGGAAGTATTCGGACTATTCAGCGCATGTGAGAAGGATGATCTATGAGCACCCCGAAGAGTGGGAAGACAAGCGGGAAGAAATCGAAGCGCAGTGGCCAGAGTACAAGCAGTCCACCCTGATGCCGAGCAGGCCGCAGTACCAGCGCGATCCACACAAAGCAGCTGCGGATTGGCGACTGGCGTCTTTCTCCGATGTGGAGGTCTTGCAGATGCACAAGCAGCACCACGTGCACATCGCCGACAGCAAGGGGATCAGGCAGCCCCTGAACCACTGCAAGGACCCGAAAGACCCCACCAAATGCAAAGCCCACTTTCCGCGAACGGAGTGGTTGACGGAGAAGCCCATCCTGATCTGCCCCAGCCTCGCCAAGGAAAAGGACATGCCGCACAAGGGCAAACGAAGCATGGTGGGCTTGCCGTGGGGGCCTTGCAACGACCCCAACCTCAACGGCAACCACCCGGCCTTGCTGAGCGCGCTGCGGTGCAACGGCGACGTCCAGCTGCCCTACCGGTTCCCCATCACCGAGGACACCCACAACCACAAGCTCTGCCGGGAGAAGTGCCACGAGCAAATGACCCTCGAGCAGCTGGTCCGGGACGCGCAGATCACCCAGGCAGCGCAGGCCGGCTATGCGTGCGACTACCAGAACAAGCGCGCGCAGATCGCCAACCAGGAGACCAAGGAGATGATGAAGGGCCAGCAGCACCTTTACGAGGACCTGAAGGACAACAAGGCGGGCTACTATGGCGCCAGAACGGTGAAGCGCCTGATCACCGATTGCTACGGCAGAGGCATCGTGCGCGGTGCGGTGGAGACCACCAACCTCAACATCATGTCCGAACACGCGGACCCCACCGCCGCGGAGACCGTCAAGACCGCGCAAGTCACTGAGATCTCTTTGCATCACCCGCTGAAGCTCCTGGACCACATTGCCGCAGAGAAGCCGTGGCCAAAGGAGTCCTGCAAGGCCATCGTGGACAAGCGCAATCCCATCCGGCGCAAACTCACCGAGTGCCCGCCCTGGACCGCATACGGTGACCGCGGCAACCGACCGGAAGTCCATGGTCTCTCTGCATATGACTTCGCCAGGCATTTCCAGATGAAGCAGGCCAAGTACCCCTTCAGCTTGAAGAAGCACAGCCAATGCCCGGAGAAGTACCATGCAGAGCTCACCGGCAAAGGCATCGAGAAGCTCGAAGAGAATGCTACTGCCGGTAAGAAGTTGTTGGCGGGCATGGACTATGTCATCAAAGAAGCCGGGGGCGAAGATTGGCTGCCGTTGGGCGATGGCAAGCTGGTGCAGGCCTACCGCCACGATTGGATCATCGCACGACGCCTTTGGCCTTACGTCCCGGTCATCTTCGGCGCGCAGAGCGGCCGCACCAAGGCAGGGCAGGCAGCCCGGCTCCTCGTGCTTTTCTTTCCGTGGGTGAACAACATCGAGGACGCCTCGCCCAACGTCCCCTTCATCAACGAGCTGGTGGGCCCCAAAGCCGACTACACGGAGGTGCTCCTGAGGCATGCAGAACGCGTGGGCTTCCCGACGGAGACGGCGAAGCACCAGGTGCTCAACTTCGTCTTCGCCTTTTGCCTACCGCGACAGCTGCGCCCAACAGACGGCCTCGAGGAGAACTCCGGTAATGAGGACATGGAGGACGAGCTCGTGGACTTCCACCTCGAGGGCGACGACCTGCTCGCGGCCACGCGCACCCACGTCCGCGGCAACGGCCTCAAGCCCACCGAAGATGAGGACAGCATTGACAGCCAGGCAGAAGAAGTACAGGAGGCAGCACCGGCCCCAACGACCAGGCTCTATGACATGACGATGCACATGTTCGGCCTCTCCAGCGCCATCTGGCAAGGGCCCAGCAGCGGAACCAATGAGGCTGCCTACCAGCGCCACGAGGAGATGCTGCGCAGTGCTGGCGCCGCTGACATCGACCGCGTGCTGGCCCTACAAGCGGCAAAGGCCTCGTGCAATAGCGAAAAGAAGGCGAAGAAGAGCGCTGGTCTCGTTGCAAACGTGCTGGAGCCGGAGCTGGAGGCAGGCAGGCGAGAATTGTGTTGCAACATGTTGTAAGCAAGACTTTGTTTCCCAGTGCGCCCTGCTGAACAAAGCGATATAAAATACTATAAGGCATTGAACATATAGATTGTCCTGCTGAGGTGCGACCGGTGGTGACCATGTGCATGATCGACGACTGGCTAGACGGCACGAGAAGCAGAGTCAACGCCAAGCAGTTTGACATGATCCAGCTGGTCGCGGACAGGCTCAAAGTGGAGCTGGGCCTGCTGGGCCCAGGGAGGAATCCATGCGCGAAGAAGGTTTGGAACCCTTGCGCTATCTCCTGCACGGGCCGCCGGGCACAGGCAAATCCCACGCGGTGAAGCTGCTGACGGAGCTCTTCGAGGTGGCCGGGTACAAGAAGGGCATCGACTACGAGTTCGTGGCCTTCCAAGCGACCAACGCCGTGGACCTCGCAGGCAAGACCATCCACGACGCCATCGGCTTGAATTGCAACCCCCGCAGCTTCGACAAAGCCGTCAGCCCCGAGAAAGCACAGCAGATGGCCAACTGGCGCTGGGTCTTCATCGACGAGATCAGCTTGGCACCGGCCAATCTCCTCGCCGTGCTGGACCAGCGGCTGCGGCAGGTCAAGCCGCGAACCGACCCCTGGAAGTTTGCAGCATCAGCGGAGTCAGCGGACAGCGCTGGTGAGGCCCGGCCCTTCGGCGGCGTGAACGTCATCTTCATCGGCGACTTCAAGCAGCTACCGCCGCCGCAAGGCGGATACCTGGCCAACGTGCCCCATCACCTGCGCGTTGGGCCCAACGATTCCAGCAAGCCGCCAGATGCATTGGTAGATGCCGGGCAACGGCTGATGTGGGAGGATTGCCAAGGCGTGGTGGAGCTGACGGAGCGCGAGCGCTGCAAAGACCCCTGGTGGAACGAGGTCAACGACGAGACCCGCGCCTGCCGCCTCTCGGACAAGAACTACAACTACCTGCACGGCATTCCCGTAGAAGGCTGTCAGCTATCAGCAGAGGAGCGCGCCTCCCGCCGCCGGGTCATCACCGGGCCTGAAGACCCGCGACTCCGCTTGCCCCGCTTCGAGGAAGCCCCCGTGATCGTGGCCAACAATGATGCCAAGTACCAAATCAACAAGGACCGGGCCATGAAGTATGCCAAAGACGCCAACGCAGAGCTGCTCTGGTCCCAGGCGACCGATGTGGCTTCGAGCGACGCACTGAAAGCAGATGTCTGCGACAGGGACAGGAAGATCAAGTTCCTTGGGTCAACTTCAGCACTATACTTTTGTTTTGGGACTTTCTTGGTTTGTTTCTTGTGCATCATCTTGCGCCAAATAAATCCGAGGTGGCTTACTTATCACGACAAGGACACCGGAAACTTGCCCGGTATGCTTCCCCTCGCCATCGGCATGCGCGTCGCCTTGACGGAGCACCTCGATCGGCCCAAGCAGCTGCTCCGCGGCACGGTTGGCATCGTTCACTCCTGGGAATGGCTGCCCAACAACCTGCGGCCCTCCGTGGTGTACATTAAGTTCGAGGGCGCAACCTGGCAGCTGGAGGGCACCAACGAGCCAGGCATCTATCCGGTCGTGCCCACGACCACGGACTGGTACCTGGACGGTGGCCGCAAGATGAAGACGCTCAAGGTGAACCGGAGCAGTTGCCCTTGATCCCGGCCTATGCCATGACCGCGCATGCCAGCGAAGGGAAGACGTTGCCCGCAGTCCTTCTTGATTTGCAGGTGGACAAGCGGGTGGACCCGACCATCGGCACAGTAGCAACTACACGGGTGCGGAGCCGAGACGACGTCCTCATTTTGCGACCCTTTCCGAAGTGGCTCTTTCAACGCGGGCTCACCAAGCAAGGCCCCGACTTGCTCCTGCAAAAGTTGCGGGGCGAAGCCATCGACTGGGCGGCCGTGCGAGAAGCGACCCGGCCCTGTGCCACTTGCAGAGAATGCCAACAGATCTTGCCGATGGACGCCTATGCCTTCGAGCAATGGGAGCTCATCCGGGCCAACAAGGCGGGCATGTGCAGACGCTGCAAGGATGGCGTGGTGTCGAAGCGCCGGCGCAAGGTGGAGGGCGACGGCCTCGAGAAGCACGAGTGCCTCGGCTGCAACACCCTGAAGATCGCCGAGGCCTTCCCCCGGGCACAGCTGGCTCAAGAGGACGCAAACACATTGCGAAGGTGCTTGAAGTGCCTGCAGGTCCAACGCGCGGAGATGTAATGCTGCCACTGCTTCGAGACCAAGGAGCAGCCCGACTTCGCGCCGGAGATGGTCACCATGCCGACCGCGGGCATCCTTTGTCTCGCTTGCCAAGAAGAAATTCGGCAACAGAAGAACAGGCAGTGGACCGGCTCCTTTGCTTGTAGGGTTTGCCACAAAATCTTTTTAACCACTGTAGCTGCAGGCAAGAAAGAGGGTCGAAATTGTTTGAATTGCGCCTCGCGAAACACGCAAGACCGCAAGAAAGGCGAGCAGACCTGCCGGGGCTGCAAGCGCAAGTTTACAGCACCACCCGCAGCCGACGGCAAGCGTCCACCCCGCAATTGCCCCGACTGCCGCAGGTATTGAAAGCGGTCAAAGCGCCAGCTTTATTGTGTACAGTGTGCAGGTCCATACCGCTTGTGACTGGTACTGATCCGCATCAGGTGAAAACAAGCAGCGGCCACTCTATCAGAAGCAAAAGTTTGCGGACCGCCTTTCCGAGAAAATTGTAAAGTGTCAAGAGCGGTTCTTGCTATTGGATGACCGTGCGGGCGTTTACTTCAAATACATTTCAATGCCCATATTTATTTGCAACTCGCTGCGGCCATTTCTGCTCAATCTAGCCGCAGCATGCCATCTGGGCAAAAAGAGTTCAACCCTTAGTTTTTCAACCATTGACAGCCACGAGGACAGCCGGTATCGTCAACATTTCCGGGACAGCTTTTGTAATGCTAGCTATAGAGCGGCTCACACTAGGCGTGCCCGAGATAGGTTCCCGACCCCGGTTTCAATTGTCCTATGATGAACCGGCCGGCTGGATGCATCCTAAAGCTTTTTGGCTGTACTTTTCCCCATCCTAATGAATCTTTCCTGCCCATGCCGCGACGCTCCGGGCTGGTGCAGAGCCGCCTTGACGCGATCAGGACCGCGGGCGGTGGTTTGTCATTGAAAGCCGTCTGTTGTTTCCACGACGTCAATGCACGGATCCTTTTTCTGTTATACGTTGTCTAATTCAGGGATTGCGCATTCGTGCCGCAGCCAATCCTATTGAGGCCCAATCTCATACGGTATACGCTTTTCGGCATCAGAGGCCGGCGCACCCTCCCAGTGCAGCATGGGTGACCGCCGTCTTGAATGGAGCCGATGCCTGGATGGAGACCCTTGTGCCTGGACGTCCTTCAACCCAGGTACCGCATGCCACGACACGCAAGATGCCCCCGGATGGTTCATGCCCGGCTTTCACATTGTGGAGCAAGAGTTCTTGAAGTGTCGCTTTCACAAATGGTGCGCAGACAACCCAGCCGTGGCTGTTTACGCCGCTCAAGAGCTGCGTTACTGTGGCTATTGGGTTGGCTACCCCGCCGGTGAAGTCTACGTCCGAGAAGTTCCACCGCCCTTGGTCGTGACGTGCAGCCTCAACCCCATTGACGATGACAGATCTGAAGCCGTGTTCACGACTGTGGCTGGCTCGGTCATGCTGCGCCTCAACCGAGTGGACCACTATGAGTCGACCCTGAAAGGGCTCGCGCAAATTGTGGCCATGGCCGCGGCAGCTCAGGACCGCGTGCAGAGCCGCAACCGGGAAATATGTGTTCTTCTGGATGGCCAGGCTCACCTGCAAAGCATCGTGACGGTCCCGGAATTCTATTGGGAAAAGCTGAGGGCGTCTCACACCCAGCGGAAGTGATGCGGGCGTCCTCTTGCAACGGAACCTGGCGCTGTCGGATCTAAAAGGGTCAGCCGCTTTGCAAGTTTTGCATTCTGCGTGTCGTGCACTGCCATGCAAAACTAATCAATATCAATTTGTGCAGTCATTGGGTTAATCTTTCGGTCGAATGTTTTTGATTCCCGCTCCAGTCATTGCGAGCCTTGCTCTGTCCGGAGGACTTAGCCGTCAGCATCCTGGTGCTGGTCATGGTGGATCATGGGCGCCTTGGTTCGTGTATTTAGGTTTGTTTGGCGGCCGTTTTTCAAGCTGAGGAGCACCAATCTCCAAAGCCGGTCCAAAAAGATTTTAATCTGCGATTTCCTAGACCCTGCAACCTGTACTTAAGTTGGGGCCTCGGCCGGGGGCCTGTAAACTTAAGTTGGGACTTGGGGGCTATGGATCTAAATTGGGGCCTGGGGCATGCAAACTTAAGTTCGGGCATGGAAATTGTGAATTTAAGTTCATGTTTGGGGGCTGTAAACTCAAGCTGGGGCCTCGGGACCCGTGCTTAACTTAAATTTGGCCGGATCGTGCTCACCGTAGCCGTAAAACTTAAGTTTCGCGACCGCGTGCTTAAGTTCAGGCCCTGTGCAATCTTAAGTTTAGCCGGGTTGTGCGTAAGTTTGCCCGGGCCATGCTTAAATCACGGCTGGAAATCTTAAGTTTCGCGGCCATGTGCTTAAGTTGGGACCCTGCGCAATCTTACGTTCCAGATCATGGGGGTTCGCTCTAGATCGCCTGGGTAATTTTCTCTGGGGCGTTCCAGATCATGGGGGTTCGATCTAGATCGGTTTTGCGGCGTAGGGCGCGCTCCCTCTGGAGCGTTCCAGATCATGGGGGTTCGCTCTAGATCAAATGGGTAATTTTATCTGGGGCGTTCCAGATCATGGGGGTTCGATCTAGATCGGTTTTGCGGCGTAGGGCGCGCTCCCTCTGGAGCGTTCCAAATCATGGGGGTTCGCTCTAGATCGCCTGGGTAGTTTTCTCTGGAGCGTTCCAGATCATGGGGGTTCGATCTAGGTCGGTTTTGCGGCGTTGGGCGCGCTCCCTCTGGAGCGTTCCAGATCATGGGGGTTCGCTCTAGATCGCCTGGGTAGTTTTCTCTGGAGCGTTCCAGATCATGGGGGTTCGATCTAGATCGGTTTTGCGGCGTAGGGCGCGCTCCCTCTGGAGCGTTCCAGATCATGGGGGTTCGCTCTAGATCGCGTGGATAGTTTTCTCTGGAGCGTTCCAGATCAGGGGGGGTTCGATTTAGATCAATCGGGTAAATTTATTTGGAGCGTTCCGGATCATGGGGGTTCGATCTAGATCAATCGGGTAAATTTATCTGGAGCGTTCCGGATCATGGGGTTTCGATCTAGATCCGAATTTGGGAGCCAGGGCGCAGTAATTTTATCTGGCGCGTTCCAGATCATGGGGGTTCGCTCTAGATCGCCTGGGTAGTTTTCTCTGGAGCGTTCCAGATCATGGGGGTTCGATCTAGATCGGTTTTGCGGCGTAGGGCGCGCTCCCTCTGGAGCGTTCCAGATCATGGGGGTTCGCTCTAGATCGCGTGGATAGTTTTCTCTGGAGCGTTCCAGATCAGGGGGGGTTCGATTTAGATCAATCGGGTAAATTTATTTGGAGCGTTCCGGATCATGGGGGTTCGATCTAGATCAATCGGGTAAATTTATCTGGAGCGTTCCGGATCATGGGGTTTCGATCTAGATCCGAATTTGGGAGCCAGGGCGCAGTAATTTTATCTGGCGCGTTCCAGATCGTGGGGGTTCGCTCTAGATCGCCTGGGTAGTTTTCTCGGGGCGTTCCAGATCATGGGGGTTCGATCTAGATCGGTTTTGCGGCGTAGGGCGCGCTCCCTCTGGAGCGTTCCAGATCATGGGGGTTCGCTCTAGATCGCGTGGATAGTTTTCTCTGGAGCGTTCCAGATCATGGGGGTTCGATCTAGATCGGTTTTGCGGCGTAGGGCGCGCTCCCTCTGGAGCGTTCTGGAAAGTTCTGGAGAGATCTAGAAGAAAATGTCCGGCGTAGGGCGAACACTATATATACATAAAGGACTAAAAGAGGTGATTGCGCAAGTTTCTTTGTTAGCAGGCCTATTTGCATTCGTTAGGTTTTGCCTGGGCGCCAACCTGTGTTGGCGGACCCTAAACCCTAAACCCTAAACCCTAAACCCTCTAGCAGCTTGATAAATAGAAATTATTACCCGTACCAAGGCGCCCGAAAGCCTCCTCTGCCCAATATGGTTGTTGTTGTTGTTGTTGTTGTTGTTGTTGTTGTTGTTGTTTCAGCCATTCTGGTGCTTGTCTTTCCATTCCATTTCAAATAAGAAAGCCAATTGAAAGAGGATGGAGAAGAGTGAGGCCGTGGGTCGCTTTGGCCGGACTTATTAATGAAGGGATAGAGGATGGAAGAAGTTGGGGATGTTCTGGGGCTGACTTTGGTGGGCTGTAGGGGCTGGCTCTGGCCGTGGGTCGCTTTGGCCGGACTTATTAATGAAGGGATGGAGGAGGGTGAAGTTGAGATGTCTGGCGTGGACTTTGGTGGGTTGTAGGGGCTGGCTGGGGCCGTGGGTCGCTTTGGCCGGACTTATTAATGAAGGGATGGAGGAGGATGGAGGAGGGTGAAGTTGGGATGTTCTGGGGTGGACTTTGGTGGGCTGTAGGGGCTGGCTGAGGCCAAGGGTCGCTTTGGCCGGACTTATTAATGAAGGGATAGAGGATGGAAGAAGTTGGGGATGTTCTGGGGCTGACTTTGGTGGGCTGTAGGGGCTGGCTGGGGCCGTAGGTCGCTTTGGCCGGACTTATTAATGAAGGGATGGAGGAGGATGGAGGAGAGTGAAGTTGGGATGATTTCTGGGGCTGACTTTGGTAGGCTGTAGGGGCT